>JAQIXP010000743.1:0-22841 GCA_034700285.1 Proteroiulus fuscus
ACTAAAAACTGTAGTATGATTATGACGTCACATGCATTCTGAATGTAGTTATCGATTTTCAAAGTTGACTGTTGCGTCTGCATGCTTTTTTACATTGACGTGAAAGTTTTCCCAAAATTGAGCGGATCTCAATATTGGCTTATACGGATAACGATGGGGTTTGATTTTTTGGAAAGCTTTTTTAATTTACTACAAAATGTATAAGTTCGATTTTGTTATTACATGCATTCTATATTTATTCTAATTTCAAAGTTTACAGTTGAGTTTTTCTTCACATTTTGCCAGATTGTACAGCTCACAGGGCAGATAAACAAAAAAACTCATACTCCAAGTTTTAGTAAAAATTGAATTGTCCTTCACAAAAATCAAACCCCATCAATTTATGTTTAGCCATTATTGAGAAATTTTAATTTTAATTTAACATGGAAATTTCCATAGGAGCATGCATGTTCTGAAAAGTGTGGACAGCCCTCTTAAGGTAAGGTGGGACTGTCCCATAAAGCCTAGCTTTGACAAATATTGAGAAAGTCAGGAAAAACTAACAAGTGTATTCTCTGCCTGTTTACAAGTCAGACTCAAGGATGCTTCCTATACATTATTAGCCTATAAAAATTAAAAATTTCCAACTTGATGTATGTTCTCCTGTCTTCGCTGTTAACAAGCGTGCATAAGTCAGCCATGTTTTGGCGCTTTTGCTGACGGAAACTCTTGCGGGCCATGATTTATTATTTATCTCCAGCGCATGTTTAGGGCAATTTAAGTGTTGGAACCCTGCTGTCTGGTCATATATTTATGTATATGAATTTTAGTGGGATTTTTTTTTCTGCCTGTCTTCATCAGGGGTGGCCCAATGTCGAAGATCTGGCACGATGATGACACTCGTTGAAAATGTCGCATTTTCTGATTCCACTGATTCTTTGTTGGGAGAGAAATATGGCTTTTGGAAATATGAAGGCTAGACAGGCTCTGAGATACTAGGCGGGAAGGGCGTAGGGTGGAGCGCCGGGAGTGACGAAAAGCAGGCAGTTACATTATTTCTGTCGAGTGGCAACACTTCCTGCATTGGCTTGTAAAACGGATGTCATCTACATATAGGGAAATATTTCACCTTCCATGACTCTTCTGCCAGATCTTGGAATATTTTATGTATTATGATGATGATACGAAATCATAAGCCCTCCAAATCATTGAAATGCCACGGAGGATCTGTTTCTTCCAGGAAACCCGTTATGCTAAATGCCGATCGCGAATGTTTGCCGACAGGTGGCGCCCTTTTTTGGCAGTGCAAAGTGAAATGAGCTTAATTTCGGAAATTTACTACCTATTTCAGTCTCACAAGCTTTGTATGTCATGTCAACGTCATGACATTACATCTGGCAATAAAACCACCCCGTGGCTCGTTTGGGAAAAACTTTTTGTTGGCATCGTAACATATAGTTTTCCATAGAGGTGCGGACTAAAATGAACAATTTTATTTAAAAATTAAAATCACTGATTTAGATTTAAGGGACATTCCCACCTTACCTCAAGCAATTTTATCAAGAAAGATGGGGGGAAAACAAGAAGAGCGTAGAGATTGAAGTTCAATTTATAATCCATAGTTATTAATCTTATAACATGCCAATGTGTAAAAAAATATCGATGGTTGATAGTAGCCATGTTAGAAGTCATTTTGTCAATCCCTGTAGTAATAAACTTGATGGTGTACAAGTTTTTGCATAACAGAGAATGCGCATAATTATTCCATAGCGATAAAGTGAAGCCAACTTGAACCCCCTTTTGCACGCAACGCCATTCTGCCTGGGTGGGGAACTATTATAAAAATGGCGCTTATCATCTCTTTTGATCGTGATTTCTGAGTTACTGTAGGTGAAATGCAATTATTAATAAGACTATACCCTTCTTTATTATTAATAATCTTGATTCATTTGTCACAAAATGGGACTGTCCCTTTATTGAGCTTCACGAGAAACACAACCCCCCCTCCCAATAAAAAAAACATTTCAGTTGATTATGTACTATAGCAATTCAATGTCTCATCATTTCTACACTTCAGGAACATCATATGATATAGTCGTAATCAACCCAATTTTTTTTTAACTAATTAAAAGTTTTGATTTTCAGTTGAATTATCAAATTACATAATTAACGTCATTTCAGACAGACCAAAAATTGATATTTTCATGAACCAGTCAGCAACAACAGTTTTTCATTTGAAAATGATACAATCAATATTTGAGACAGCTAATATAAATAGCAGTAGGCGTTGGGGCGAGATCACAGGTCAAAACCTGGAGAAAAAACATAAGCTGATAATATAAGGTCAATGAATAAATAACTTGTTCAAATTTCATCCTGTTTATACATTTTCAGTTCATTTTTTTGTAAAAAAAAAAAATTGTTTCATTTCCAGTGTGACAATGGAAACATTCATTAAAGATTTGGCAACAGCTGTAACACACTTCAGAAAGTCTTCAAAACCAGTTAACTCAAAAAGTGGACAAAATACATTTGATAACTGCCAAAATCCAATGATCCATCAGCTGTCAGCACATTTCCAAGTTCTGGAACAACAAACTTTTGTTTTCTCATTTTGCATTATTTCTGACTAATGCATTTTTGAGCTGCCTTCCAAAAATCAAGAAGTCTTTTCTTACTAACTGTCTAAAACAGGCTTATTTTCTACTCCTCTCTGAAAACATGACATTTTGGTACATTCCTGCAGATGAGCTGCTATATCCGGGACACCAATGTGAAGCTCCTCAAAACCCCTTTTAACTATATAGGCCTAACCATTTTTTTTTCTGCTAAAATTTTAACCAATTATTTCATCTAATACATACAAGCGTTGCCACGTATAGTGTGATATAGTACTATACTTGCATCACATTGCCCTAAATGGATTATATATTCTTGTTGGTCCCACCAAGAACCTGTGCAGACTTCATTATTTTTATTATTAATTTATATCCTTTTCAATAAAAGACTGAACTGGAAAGTAACCAGACGAGATTATATAGGCTCTTCTTCCTAATTGGTTTAATCGAAGTCACCAGTTCATTCACTCGTTAAACAAGGTTACACAGTAACGGCAATGTTAAGTTTTAAGTTCAACATTAATAATGCTTGGTTATCTTAAACCCTTGGGTTATATTTATGTTCAGATCAAAAGATCGAGCAGATTGAAATTGAATTTGCTTAAAACCCCATTTACATGGACAAGTTCTTGATCACTAATCATGGTAATCATTTTTCACGAAAATAAATCATTGAATGTTTGTGATTAAGCCACCAAGCGTAGGCCTACGTGGTTAGTACTTAAATCATGATTTGCTGTTAAGTTCTGGAAACGTGGCTAATAGCTATAGGCCTAGGGTTTCCTCAAAATGGACTGATGCATTGTGGGACTATGGCATTCTGGGTAAGATAAATTGTACTGTGCAGGCGCTTATCATTCAAATGCATTTTTATCAAATTTAACTTTACGCCTGAAGAAAAAATTTGAATCAGAAATTCATTGAAAAACCAAGACATGCACATTCTGAATTATTTTACATTAATTGCTTAGAAAAACCAATTAGAAAAACAATTGCAAAACTGCAACTCTACCAAATAATTATATCTTTGGGCAAAATCAATTACATTTCGGTACCAACATTGAAATTTTAATGTACTTTTTCCTCATTTATTCCCTTTCGGCCATATTGTCATATACGTTTGCAGCTGCATTTAATAGTTTTTCAGATTTATTTCATCCAATTACATCTTACATATTTATTTGTAAATAAAAAATTTTGGGGATTTTTATTTGTTCAAGACTTTTACAGCTATAGCTTGTTGGATTTTGAAGTTATGTCCCAGTTGTCAGCTATTTTCCTAGACTTGGCCCAGCACCCCAAAAAGAAAAGTGTATTTGGGGGTTCTCTAAAGTTAGCAAGAAGAAAAAAAAATTCTTCTGGAAAACTTGGCCGTGGCAAAAATAACATCATCATGAGCAGATTTGCAAAAGGAAGTTGAGATTTCTTGGCTATTTTTCTCCTCAGTTCATTCCAGCCCTGAACCTCCTTTTCCCCACTTTACATGGGGAGAAACCGTTCAGATAAGTGAATTTGGCATGAACACAATGTCGACAGGGCCAAGTGAGGGCATTTTGCTGAAAAAAAGCACTTTTTATCAACAAGTGCTGCCACCAAAAATGGCTACCAAACAAGCATTTTGCAGACGTCATCACAAATGCTAAACTAACAAAGTGTGCTGATATAGGCCTAGCTATAAAATTTAGCAGGGTATAATTCTTTTAAAAATCTGGGGAAGAGGATGGAGGGGTTGGGGGCTTTGAAAAACTAATCATACACATGAATTGCTGGCCCTGATTATGGGGGGGGGGGGGGTATTGCAATCGGAGTTCCCTCTACTTAAAGGTTTGAAAATACCCTTATTTTGTTGTCGAAATGACTGGTTAGGAGTGTGGGGACTTAGTCCCCCCATAAATTCCTTAGCATTCCCAGAAACAATTTTCCCCTAAATCAGGGTAGTTACACTATATATTTTAAAATGATCTTTCACGAGTTTTCCAGGTTGAATTTTAAAAATTTACATGTTTTTAAGAATAACTTTTTGAATACTATAATTAAAAACTAATTTTGTTATTTTGTAAATTACTTTTTTTTTTGAATTTCCCAAAAATGTTTGAAAAATAGACAACTTTTTGTGCACCACAGTAGCCTACATTACGTTTTAACAACAGAATGCCATGACTTTCCCTGACCTTTTTCAAATAATTATCACGTTATTATATTCACAGATGCTATAATATTTTAAATTTTTTAACTTTCCTGCAATTATTTTATATCCATGTAAAATTGCACGCATTTTCTAGAAAAACAATTTCATTGCCCAAACACACACTGCTCAGATTTTCCAATTACAAATTCATAAAAACTGTACACAAACCATGCCAAAAAAAACTGCTTATAAACCTATAAAACACAGACAATATATTTTCCAATACATAACTGCCATGCTAGAAAATTTATGCTAAACAGCATTAATAGTAATGGCATAACTAGTCGATAACAAGCTTTCAATTCTGACTGCTCCATTTACAAGTTAACCATGGGCTTCACGGTGCTGCCAAAACTAACTGAATGCAACCAGGCACTTCTATCTGATTGGTCCATTTGAAATTCCAGTTTATCCTTTTGTCAAACAAGGGATAGTTCACTGCCACGGATCCAAAATTAACTCCAAAATCTGCTCCAAAAGAGCGATCAGTTCAACCATAAGGGGATTACCCTAACTGATGCTACAAAAGAGCCAATTGATCGGCCTTGTGGGTCATCAAACGTTTTCCATTCAACGAGGGATACCCGTGTGATGTAAGGGGTCCTATGGCGGCAGATGGACCCATGCCCCTGCCCAGGCATGGTATGAGCAAAAAACCGCATGTTTCCCAGCTCCCCCTAGTGGTTGCCCTCCGCCTGACAGGAAACAGTCACGCAAGAGTGCGCCACAATAGGTGAGAGGACGGTGGGGGAAAGTGGGCCTTGTAATAGAGTATTCAAATGGGAACCATTGTACCCCTACGGCTCGGATCCATTGTACGGGACATTTAGAATCCGTGGGGGCACAGAGGCACCGTGGTTGAACCCGACGGGGGACGAAAATTATGCAAAACAATATCGCCCTCGATTCGTCCATAGTGTACGGCATCCAATTGCCGAAAACGTCTGACTTTATTTGTCCAGAAAGAATAGGGAGAAAACAAGGAAAAATGGCGACCAAAAACGAAATGGCTCCCATCATGTATACTTGTTCAGCCATCCGGCATGAAAATGCAACAGACTGAACCATGATTGAAATTGAAAATGGCCAGTCAAATGGCCTCTTATTGTAAGAAAAAAGCCTTTCGTCAGCATTTATCTAGTCTTCTAGGCCTACTTTCTACAGCCATATGGCGCTGGACTAAATTGGTACTCAAGGGCTGTCCATAAATTACGCTTACGTAACAATACCATGTTTATGCTTCCACGACCCCATATCACAAGATATCAGAATTAGGGCACACTCCCCTTTACACCAGCTACGTTTGAAAACTAATATAATAATATAAACTATATACTTTACAGTAAAAATATCCATGCACATTTTCAAATGGCTATTGTATTATGGATTTTTAAAATTGGTTATTAAAGGGAAAATCCCACTTTGTAACAAGTAATTTTAAACTCGTACACAATTACTAGATATGAATGGCTGTGGCAATAATAATTGCAGCAAAGCATCCATATTGAATAAATTACGACATTTGCAAAATACATATTAGGCGCCATTTTTACATAGCTTTGCGCAAGCAGTGCCATTTGGTGGCGCCCTCTAAGACGTGTATGTTTTATGTGTTCCATGAGAATTAATGCCTTTTATCCAGTAGAAGGCACTAAACAGTGTCAATGAAATGGCGCCAATTTGGGATTTCTATTTTCATCCAAATCCGCGTATTCAAGGCATTTTATCTAATGATGGGTAGGCTCAAATTCAATTGCAATTTCCATTCCCACCCTAATTTTTCATTCTCTTTTTCCTAAAATAAACTTGTTTCAAAGAGGAACTGTACCTTTAAATTAATAATGCAATTAAATTGGTCTAGTTATGAAGTTTAGGAATTTTCCACTTTGACATGAGACTATTCCGTCCGTTTCCGCTGTGACAAAAGTTCGAAGTCACCAACCCAGTGCAAAAGTAATTTATGATTGACCCCTCAGCAGAGTACCCCGATACTTCTGTATCAGCTCGCTTCAGTTTAACGGGGTGTATTGTTTCCACCCTCAAAATTAATCTGGATGTCTCAGAAAGCTAAATGATCTCTAGGTCTATTTCTAAAATTATAGAAAAAATTCTAATAAGTTTATGGGCGCCAACATTGGAAATTTTATACCTATTTTGGTAATTTTGGTCCTGTAATTTTGGCGCCCTCTTTAGTCTGAAAATGGTTCCCAATTCTGAATTTGACTATGGCATGAGGGGAAAAGGGGGACGCCCACCCCTCTACCCACCCTCTAGTAAGTTCACCATTCTATAGGACTCTGTGACACCCTGCAATAACCATGCAGAAATAACTAATTCATAAGTAAAATTTCAAGCCCAATTTCAGGTCAATTTAAAGCCAAGCATTTATGTCAATTGGGGTTTTTCATAAAATAAAATACTGTATTGTATACAGACCCAAATCAATAAATTAAAAAAAACAAAATGGAGTCGACATTTTATGTTAAAACCAGGTCCATAAAGCCCTCAAAAGAAGTATAGAAAAAGTCACAATATATTTTAACACCCATGGCATTAATTTCAATGGCGCTTCAGTGCGTTAAACTGGATGTAAACCACCCGATAAACTTCAGATTAGTTAAATAGGATTAAATCAAACTACACTATACGGTGGTGTACAATGTGCACACCCTCCACGAGTTTTGACGTAAATTATAGGGCTTCCCTAAACGAGGAGCATACCCCATTTCACAGCTTAACATGAGGGACCCCAGCATAACACATTAGTTGCAGCTTTTCGGCCCTAGATGGCGTATAAAAATGGAACGAAAATAAGCCTACTTTGAAACCTATGAGTAGCCTATTAATTCGCAGTTATAAATTATTATATGGTGGGAACTCGTAGCTTTGATATGACCAAAAAGTATATAAATTTCGACAAATAAATTGAAAATAAAAAATAAAAATGCGCTCTAATACGTGCATGCAGAGAGAAAGAGTAAGAGAGAGAGAGAGAAAAGAATTCATAATTCAAAATGGCGTCCTACCTGCTTCGCTGTTGTTGTCGGCACTCTGGGAACTTGGCTGTTGTGAAAGTGGGCCAGGGGTTCCCCCTGAAGCAGGGGACCTTGCATCGTCTTGACCCTGGCTGTAGGATAACGAGGATGATGGCGGTCGCTGAAAAAGACAAGGGGACTATTTCTCACTCAAGATGACCATTCACAACCATGAGTTTCAAAACACAAGAAAACCAAGATGGCGTATACATATTATATCGTTCATTCAAGCTCGCAATCTACATGTTATACCTCAAAAACATCCATTTCAAAAAAATTTCCATAAACTTTTCCAATTAGCATCGATCCATAATCGAAACGTGCCGTTTGGTTAATTAAAATTATTTTAATTAACTCCAATTTGAATGGCCCCTCTACAGAGTGTAATTACACGTGCATAATGCTCAATTGCGCTAACTAATTACTCAATTCTAACTCATTAACCAAAATCCTTGCAAAGATTCAATGAAAATTAGCTCCAAATGTGTTCATTGAATATAAGCTTCCTGACTTAGACGTAAAACAATGAGCCAAAATCCCTTTTTGAACATAATTTTGAGGGGAAAAAAATCTCAATATTCAGCAAATCCCATGAGTGTTATATGACTGGTCAACAAAAAAATGAACTAGAAAATAACCAATCAGCACTTAGATTATATAGTCAGTCTCCAATTAAAAAACTGCCTTTATTTAAGTAGAAGTAGAATAGCCTACAGTTGCACTTGTACAATTAAATCAATAAAACTCAGACTTATCACTATGGATAAACCATAAATTACTTGAGGCTTATTGAGTTAGAATAAATTAGTTTTGCTCAACAGACCTCACAAATACATAATGGGGTAAAAGCACAATTTTCCTTAAAATTCTTAAAATTAATAGTTTATTTATACATTTAACATTAAAATGCCAAGTCCACAAATGATAGTGACCAAGATAATTAAAAATCATTTTAATCAGAACACATAGACTGGATCAATTATTTGAGTTATCTTTATAAAAATGAAAATCTGCTTCAAATTATTGCAAAAAAAACTAATGCAAGAAGAACAGTTTATCAATTTTGCTCACCAAATCACAAAATTGGGGCGATTAAATTTATGGATGGGCCCCATCTGAATACTCCAGTTTATTCTCATGTTCAACAGAATATCATTTAAAAATATTACTGGTACTGAAAATTTTCCCCACTCTAATGAAAACAAAATGGTTTCCAGAAAGTGAGATTCATTGGCCTTCAATGTCCACGCCCCCTTCTCCCATGACCTTGACCTTTGTCTTCCGCCGCCATTACTAATCGAAATTAATGACGTAGGTGCAATATTAACAGCCAACATGTCAGTGACAAGAATGGCTGCCCACTTATCAGCCATCACCCATACAAAGTGAAGTGCAACAGTGGGGAACATCTAACATAAATCCACTGAAAAGGATGCTACCCATCACACAAGGATTACCAGCCACCAGGTGAGATTAAGCGCCTTAAGCCAAAGGGATTTCCTACAGATGGAAACTCAAAAGCACATGGCCAGGGAAAAAAAATGGCGGCTTCATTTATCAACAGTAAGTACACAGAATTGGCCATGATCAAAATAAACTTATCAAATCAAGTTTATAAATTATCTCCTGGCAATCCAACACTGGCTCAAACATTCTAGCTGCTACAATTAAAGTCCTATCAAGACAGATAGATATACAAAACTTAGTAGTAAAAAAAACAAAAATGGCTTCCAAAAAACTGTCAACAAATCAACTTCAGCACTACGAATGCTATCCTAAATGAAATAAATTGCTTTTATAAATTAAATTAGTGTACCCCAGGTGGCATATTTGAGCCAGTAGGCACGAAGGGGTGCTGCTACACATTTTGACAGTTAGGCCTACAGAAAAAAAAAGTGATATGTCGACGACTCCTCAGTATTATGACATTATTAATTGCGTGCAAACACAACAAATAAGTGGAACCATGGGTTTACCTTGTAAAAAAATTATGCAAAAAAAAAACCTATGTTTAACCATGTGTTAAATACATTTGTCATAAGTGTTAAATCTGTAAAGACTTTTTACATGCAAACCATTGTAACTAGGCTGGTTTAAAGGTTTTGATCAATCTGGACTGACGTCTATAGGCCTATGTAAGTTGAAATAACTGAGTTGACCTCACAGTTTCTTTCGCCAGAATGAGACACCCTCGTAGAATATGATCATGCACAGAGTCTATCAGCTGTGAAACAAAGCATAGATGATTTCCAACAAGATATAATTTGATTGGCTCCTTTTCAATTCATTCTTTTGTTGAACAAGACATCTGTCCTCAGTTTTTTAACAGAAAGTGAAAAGCTTTTTTAAATGCAGCCAACCATTCAACTAAACAAATTCTACAGTATATATCTGGTTCAGGGTTCCACCAGAAATTAAATTTTCAATTTCCCTGACTTTTCCAGATTTTCCAGATCTATAGGGTTAATAAAATAAACTGATCAGAAAAAGTGACCCTATATAGTTTCCCTGACTGTATACTGGTGCAAAGAAAAGTGACATTCCAGTAAAAAAAATTTCCCTGATATTCCCTGACCAGTGAAAATACCTGATATTCCCTGGCAAGTGAAAATCCATGATATTCCCTGACAAGTGAATTTATCTGACATTCCCTGACCAGTGAAAATCCCTGATATTCCCTGACGAGTGAAACTATCTGATATTCGCTGATATTCCCTGACCAGTGAAAATTCCTAATATTCCCTGACAATCGAAAATTCCTTATATTAACTGAAAAGTGAAAATCTCTGCTATTCCCTGACAGGTGAAAATCCCTGATATTCCCTGACAGGTAAAAATCCCTGATATTCCCTGGCATGTGAAAATCCCTGATAGTCCCTGGCATGTGAAACTATCTGATATTCCCTGACCAGTGAAAATTCCTTATATTCCCTGGCAAGTGAAAATCCCTAATATTACCTAACAAGTGAAAATCCCTGATATTCCCTGACAAATAAAAATCCTTGATATTTTCATGAATTTAAAAATCCCTGATATTTTCATGAATTTAAAAATCCCTAATATTTTCATGAATTTAAAAATCTTGAATACTTTCATGAATTTAAAAATCTTTAATATTTTCATGAATTTAAAAATCCTTGATATTTTCATGAATATAAAAATCCCTGATATTTTCATGAATTTAAAAATCCCTGATATTTTCATGAATTTAAAATTCTCTGATTTGTCTGATATGATAGGCCTGCACATTCTATATATGATAGCTGAACTAGAGCTAAATGGACATTAGCTAGCCCATATCCAATCATTCTGAATAATTTGAGCAATTTCAGACCAGATTTTTAATAAGTTTACCCATTGAGAATCAGTAGGACTGTTTCTCATATTTTATTCAGATTATCTCTTCATATATATTAGTATTATTTTTCTAACATAATACAACAAGAGTCAGTATAGCATTGATAAGCTGAGCCACAAGTGTGCCTATTTTCTGCAAAAGAGGCCTATTACACTGCTTTTTAATTTTCCAAATGAGGCTTCCTAAAACACCAAATCTAGATAATTAAAACGATATTTTTCCAAGAAGCCACAATGCATCTCCCTTAATTTCCCCCCATATAAGGCGTAATGATAAAAATTACATTTTCATTATTAAAACTTAACTTTTCCCACAGCTAATTCCCCATAGAAGCAAAATATGCAGTAATGAATGGGTTAATGTATAAATAACACTTTTCCCTACATGCCCATTTTCCAATTCTCCAATGTGCCTATTTAGAATGAGAGAGAGAGTGAACTAATTGGCAATTCAGGAAATTGTTGGATATCCTCCATTTTATTTTCACGCTACTTTGGCCGTAAAAATTCCGCCCATTAAGAGAGACAGTGTGACAATTGCACACATGCATTTAGCGATTGTTACATAATATACATAAGCAAATGGTCATAAAACTAAAATGCATTGAATACAACAGCCCAATGTCTTCTGCAAGTTCATTTTCCATTTAGAAAGAGAGAGAGAGAAAAGACATGAATTGTGTGTAAAATAGTGCTTTTTCCTCCCCCACAAGCATGTAATATCTTTCTGGAGGATATTTCATCCGCGGGATTCGCAAAAGGAGCGCCGTAATTGAGCCGTTTTGTCTACGCCTTTTGGTAACTAAAGCTAACAAAGCGAGTTTTAAGTGATAATTAAAACTTGTGTTAAGTACGAATTAAACCGATTGCTTACGACTTGTACACGCCGCAACACAACAGTCGTTAAAAAAAAAGGTTGGCACGCTTTATAGAGAAACAGGAGCAAAGCTTGCATGATATAACCAAGCAAAAGTATCGTTTTTCCAAGAAAATCTGTAATGTATTTCATAAATTTGGATTTTTTTGACAATGTAGACATTTACATGTCACGGATGTGCTGTGATTGAACAAGCGCAGCAGTATAGCAGTTTTTGGTGTCTCATGCCAAGAGTCCAGTTAGGTCAAAAAAAATTGGAAAGTGACATAAGAATGGGTCAGATCTGTCAGATTTCAGTGTCCGAACAGACTGACAACAGTGGATCTTGCAGGAATACAAAAATGGCAAAGTCGTGAATCAAATAAATCCAAGACATTTGGTCAGGTCATTGGATTTTTGGTAACCGCAGGTTATACCCATGCATAGCCCGGCATCAGGCTTAAGCCCACATTTGCGGGATGATGCAGAAATAACATCTACCATACTACTGCCAAGACCACTCCCCCATACTATAGATTCAGGCTGACTGGATCTGACAACTGACAAACAATGACAAAAATCTGATTCGAGTAAATCCAGTCATGCAGACCAAATCAAGGGCAAGTAGACAAAATCTGCCAATTTGCATCACTTGAATCAAAAATCAAGATTCAGACCAAATTAGTTCTCTGTCCAATTTTGGAACATGGACAGAGTACGAATGCTCGAATATGCACGTGATGGGGTCAAGTTTTAGTCTGGACAAAAGTCTGTACATGAAGGATTTACATGTTAAGAGAAAATGAAGTTACATTCTAGTAGCTTTCTGCTAGATTATAGACAGAAAATGTTTTTTTTTTTAATTACAATTTTATTCTGATTTTTATATTTATTTTCAGTATTTTTAGTTTTTATTTTGATTAAAAAACGTACCTTTTCACGTCTCTAAGTTAGGAGAAAGCTACTGAGCATGTGCAGAATCTCCTATACATTACACCTACATTTACACCTTCATTTTCTCCTATCGTGTAAATTCTCCTTCATAGTCAGTCACCCAACTTCATCATTGACTCCCATTTCTGGAGTCACCGAAGAAGATATATGAAAAACACTTAAAACTTATATTTGCTTCAAATCAGATCTGCCCTTCTTCCAAGATGGACAGGAAAATTCAGACCCGCATGGCTCTATGACTTAATGTGAGATCTGATCTGAAACTATTGAGATCTCGGATCATACAGTCATGCACTTCCATGGTAAACTCTGTGTAGAGCTCTTGAACATGCTCAGAGAATCTACAATAACTAGCCCCCCCCCCCCCTCCCTACTATTTCCATATTTTAAATCAATTTTTAAAAAAGAAAAAATATTGCCTGTAATACAGTACACGTGGCAGTCTTGTCACACTGAACAATTCCACAAAAAAACACACAAGAAACATCAAATCAACATAAAGACTTATTCACCTTCACAGCATCAAAGACGTCCACAACCACGCCATACATTGTCCACATGGACAACTGACCAATTTAACCGGCTTCAGAAACAAACAACCCTAGCACATAGGCATTAAGCAGGAGCGTCGTAGAGCACCACAACTGTCCATGCACTGACCAGCCATGCAGCCACGACTAAAACCAACAAAAAATGTTCATAATGGAGTTTGATCCATTGGTAAAGTGGGCAGTTCAGGCAGGTTCTGGGTGTATTTATGGATACAACAACAAGCCTAGTTCCCCCCAACCTCACCCCATCACCCCGTAGTGGATTTAAACACCGAAAGAGAACAAATTCCTACTTTTTTTGTACGGAATCCCTCTTCAAAACTCAACATATCTATTTTTCTCTATAATCTAAGTCCTTGCTTGTACACATTCATTTAATGGCAAAGGCAATAGGGCTTTTTTCTTCAATGGCAAACGAGCGATTTGCAGCGTATTGTTGACGAGAATAATAGGAGGCAGTTGGGTGGCATAACGAGTGTCAGCTGCACATCAGCTGGTGGCAAGTGCAAAGTTAAATGTTTGTTCCGGAAACCATTGTCGTCTAGAAGGAGTAGGGAAACAGGGGGGACCATAGGGAGAGACCAGAAGTACAGAAACATACATAAGGGAGAGAGAGAGAGAATAGCAAAAATGCAGGCAACAAGGGGGTGAAATCATAACGAAGGGGATCCCTATACCGAAATGCAGGGTTAGTCTTTGGAAAAAGCAAGTGCATGGGATGTAATTGGTTAGGTCTGAAAAGAATTGAGTGCGATTTAGAAAATCTATCTTTCCATGAGATAGAAAAATAGGAGAGAGAAGAGAAGAGAGAGAGAGAGTTGATAGACGAAAAAGCGATTAGAAAATGCTTAGGATTAAAATCCGGTTCCAATATTTTCCAGAAATTGGAAAGCTTCATTGCGCTTCGTTAACCAAATTGGATATGACAAAACATTCCGTAATAATACCCCCATTGTGAAGTCAAAATGACGGACTTTATGACTCTCCAAATATGCAAAAATGCAGGCGTGGATTTTCGAATTTGGAAAATAGCTAAAAATCCATGTTATAATGGGTTTTAACTTTTTTAGACTTCTACCATAATGTATTTTTGCGGTAGAAACGTTTTTAAGAAAATAAATAAATTTGAATAAATAGTTTGTGCGTTAATTTTAAGTCTAAGGCTGCGTTTATGAACACAGCACAAAGCTTGAAAAGTGCTGCTCAAAGCTTATAGCATTGTTTGATAGTAAAATAATGCTTAAGCTACTACATTTATGTACATAGCACAAGCATGAAATGCCCATTTCAGAGCACAAATATGGAGCAGGAAAAATATCTATTGGAGGTATATATTTCCCGCTCCAGCACAGCTTAGAAAGCTCATTTCAGGTGCATTATGGGCGATTTCAGTGACAGCAGACGATAAACCATGGTAATTTCAGTGCTATCGTCTGCTTTTCTCTAGTTTTCTCAAGCTATAACATAAATGCATCAGCAGGATGCTTGAGCATTTAAAAAAGAACACAGCACAGATAGGTGCATCATTTTCCTGCTCAATTTTTGTGCTGCTCGAGCCAACTACAGCTTTTAATGCTCTAGCTGTTTTCATAAACCCACCCTAAGACAAAGTTAGTCATTTCACATTCCATATCTAAACTCTATGGAAATGGTCCAATTGTTTAATTTTAATATTTGAGGCAATTAAATGCATCAATTTTTTATTATTTTTAAATATTGTTTCAATCAGCTTCTTATTCTCAACAATTTGTTGATTTTTGAGCTTTTTTGGAAAATTTAGGAAAGGCCAAAAGAAAACTTTTATAAAGTGCAGCAAATTTTTTGCAGGAAAAACTTTGGGACTGAAATGTGCTATACGTGTTCATAGTATTTGCATAAATGCAGAAAATTAACCTATTCAGGAGCAGTGTTTATAAGTGTATGGAAGCCTTTGAAGAACTGCAAAAATATGACGTAGTCAGTATGGAAGACTGTCAAGGCACATATCCAATAATTGTTTAAAATCACCCGAAATTGACATTTGGCATTAGCCTAGTTTCTACCTCGAGCAAGGAAGCTAAGTTTAATGCAACCATGTACTAGTAGGCCTACATTTCCATACAGTAGGCCCAATTCAATTAATTAAAAATAATTATTTCAACAAAAGCCATATTCTCATATTCTGCAAGAGGGTTTTCAAAACAGAAGAGAGCCATCCAATTTTCAAAAATGCTTTAATAATGCAGACATGGGGGGAGGGGGTCACCTTGGGCTCAGCGAGCCTAATGGCAGGACACTATTACCGTTAGGCCTAACCAAATTACCCAATATTTTTAGTCTCAGCATTTTATTACATTTTTAGACTTTAATAAAGCTCCCTCCATGCTGCCTTAATTTCCGAAAATCATTTCTTTATTATTAAATCTACGGAGTAAAAATAATTCGCAAAGCCTCCTACTATATACGTCCATTTGGAGAGCCAAAGTGGACTGTCCACTACGCCCTCACACCCTTATGCTTTTGCCATCATTTTTTTATGATTAGGCTGTCCATCCCTGACCACTCGGTCGCCTGGTTTCGCGAAATTCAATTTGCTTTAAAAGAGTGGACCGTCGGATATTTTTTAGTCCAGGGGAGGGTGCGCCATAACTAGAGCATTAGCGATTAAAACCGCCATTGCCAGAACACATTTTGATCTGGACTGCACGAATTCAATATATAATGTCCACTTCCCCAATAGGTCAGTCGCCGTAAAAATAGCATTAAAACGGCCAAGCCAGCAGATAACTAAATGGATATTTACTGCATGGGAGAAAAGAAAAAAAAAGACAAGATATAGAGCCAGACCAAACGTCGCCGGACTATCTATCTAAAAAGATGTTTCTAAGTATGAAATGGAAAATGGACATTTAAAATATACAGGAACCATTTAAAGTCCAGTCGGATATATATATATATACCAAAATTATAAGGAAAAATGCACAAACAGCACAAAAATCACTCACAAAAGTTTGCTGAGCAAAGCAACATCAAGTATGCCTATACACAAGATCTCGATTTAAAATAACTGTGAGATATAACAAGTGGAAATGTAATTAATCTCAAGCTCACAGTTACCTCCTCGAAAATACAACGCCCTCTTGAGATAAGCTCAAATACACACATAACTGGATTCACGATGATGATAATATGACATGAATTTCAACGATATCTGGCACCGGCTGTACTTTTTTATTATTAGTAAATGAACATGGCCACAGATGTCGTTAATTTTCAAGAAGGAAACTATGAGGTGGACTATAAATTCGGTCTTAGGGCCAGTTGCACCAACAAGAGTTAAAATTAACCTACTGTTAATCTTAGGTTTTCTTTACATTCCTGAATTTTCATTGGTCCAAATCAGTCACATGATCATAATAACCCAGGGTTAAGACTTAACTTTTGTTGGTGCAACTGGCCCTTATAGAACCATTTTAAACATTTAAACACAGATCTCAGTGATGTATTCAAATTCTTACACAAAAAAACTCACCATAAAAGTATAAGTTAAAAATTGCACGTACTCTACTTCCCTGTCAAAAGTAAAGCGCCATCTATGGTGTATAATTTCAACTACAGTTTGGCCCATACTAAAATGGCGACCAATGTTATTTTGTATAGACATATGACGCCATCTATGATGAATACTAAATGGCCCATTCTAAATTACCGAAAATTGTCTTTTTTAAATGGTTCATTATATGACAGTAAACATGTCATAAAACTCAAAATTAAATTGAGTTCAAAACAGTGCTAATTCTCCAAAACGAAATACAATGAAAATCTGTTAAAAATCTCCCGTAATAATACCCTTTCAGAAGTAAAGAAAGCGCCTTCTATGGGGTATAATTCCAATTACAGTTTAGCCCATACTAAGATGGCGGCCCATGTTAGTTTGGCATAGACATACAGCCATACTAAAATAGCCACAAAAAATATTTTTTGTCAAGTCATAATGACTACAAATTTTGGTAAATAAAATTCCCTGAGTTTTCCAGGTTTTCCAGGGTCATTTTTCCATTTTTTCAGGTTCAAAAACATTTCTTTTGGATGGGGCAACAATGAAATAAATGAAATGCACAAATTTTAAAGCTAATCATTTGCTTTCCATTTTAGAGCCAAGATATCATTTTTGATTTTTGAAGCAGCCAATTAGGCAAATCATTTTTGTGTGCTGATTTTCAGGATAAAGTTAAAAAATACAAAAGTTTTTATATTAAAAAATTCCATGTTTCAATTCAAAATTCTCTGAGTTTTCCAGGGTGAATATAAAATTCCCTGAGATTTTAAAGGTTTTCCAGGTTAGTAGTCACCATGCAAATGGTGCATTATGGGAGTGAGTAATTTTGAAAAGGCATTCCTGCTAATTTAAAATTGAACACAAAAGTACGGTGGACCCACTGTCTTGCTTAGGCTATTTTGATACTTTCACAGTCCATTACACAGGGTAACTCACCAAACCAAAAAAAAACAACAAAACCAAAATTAACCAACAAATGTATGTAAACAAAAATTCCCCATAATTACACTCATGCATCATGATGTTCCAGCTAATTTCCCACACACAGGACTTCTACATAACCAACACAACACAAGCACCATGGCTCCATTGTTATTCTTCAGTCTACACTATAACAACTGAGTTCACCCATTGCACTTGCCATACATATATTTCTGTTGTGTGTGCATTGGCCTGTCAGAAACAACTGTTCTGCCATGCGCCACAGACTAATGAGTTAGCGCCCTGGCTTCATGTTTACTGCGCAGTAGGCCAGGCAAAGGGCATTCATAGAAATCCTTTTCACATTGTTGTCGAAATGATGTCAAGCAGAATGGATTGAAAAGTAGGAGGGAGAATGAGGGGGCCTGGGGGGGGGAGACACTGTGGGGATGTAGGGGGGGGGGCTTTAATCTTTTCGAGTTGTCTTAAATATTGCCATTGGGAATGGAGTAACACTTTTTGAATAGGATTTCGTCCTGATTTCATATGCATAACCATCAACTGTGCTTCAGAAATGTGCTAAAGACGAGTGGAATGCCTACATTGGCCGCAATAATGGGCCAACCCCAAAGGCCTATGAATTATAATGGATATGTCAGTGCCATGTGCCATCAATGTTTACATGGCCAATGGGTCGTGCAGATTATTTTGGAAAATAATTCATTCATGGCATATTGGCATTATAGCAGGCATAATTATAATTCTAACTATAGTTTCTATTATATTATAAATTTAAAATCGGAAAGAGAGAGAGAGTATAATTAGCCTCTTACATGATTTTTTTTTAATCCTCCTATATAGAGAAATTTATTAAGAATCATGCTAAAAATAACTTATTTCTGCAGAATTTTCGAAACTTTTTCTACATTTAATCAGAAACTTGTATTTCTGCAGAATTAGTGAAAGCTTTTTCTACAAAAGACAGGCCTACTGTACTGGTGGCAATGAAAATTATCAAGTTAGCAAAACTTTTTCTGCATTTATCAGATATCTGTATGAAACAACTCACTAGTTCCTGCAGAATTAATGAAACAATTTCTAGGCCTACAAAAAATACTGGTGGCAATGAAAGTCAGCAAGTACTGGTAACAATTCTTTGAAAAATGTAACTAAATATATATATTTACAGAAATTTTAGATTGCAATGAAAATTCTACAAATTCAAGTCCTTGCAGAATTACTGAAACTTTTTCTAAGGAGTCCTAAGGAGGCAATAGAGATCTGCAAGTTCAGTTCGTTGCAGAATCAGTGAAACTTTTTCTACAGATAGTTAAGAAAGCCAATGTAGGCTAAATACCTACAAAATTTTTTCAAGTCCTTCAAGAATTTTGAAAGCTTTGTAACAGAATCTTTAGGTGGCACTAGTAAAGTGTAATGAAAATCTGCAATTATTCAAGAATATAGAATGCAATAATATGGCCACACTAGCCATTGAATTAACATTTGCTGATGGAACAATAAAGCAGAAATGCCATCAAAAACTATTTCATGGTTGTGCCACTACACTGGAAGTGGCGCCACCATTGAGTGGAAATGAAAATTAAAAATATAGAGACATCCTGTAGCGCCTCACTATTCTCGAAACCATATGGAGTCTGTAATCTAGCCACATGCAATTTTTCAGATATATATGGATTCACAATAAAATGATTAGACGAGTGGATAGAGCAAAAAAAAAACAAGATACGGAGAAGATCTGATTAAATAAAACAAATAATACAATTATGTTTCAAACCATAACATTGTCAACAAAAGCACCAGAATATTAGTTTGTGTCTGGAAAACAGGGTTGTTCAAATATTACCTCGTGTTAAGGAAAATCAACACTATTTCACAACAAATCTGTTAATCTGTATAGCCTAGTTTTCTATTTTAAATCATGTATATATTTTGAAAGTGAGTGGGAATTTGGTAACAGATCTACAGAAAACCGTTCAAAAAAGGTGTCCATAAATGAATGACCGATTACAAGTGTAAAACCTGACAAAACCAGGTCATACTTTTGTGGACAGTATACAAGTATATCATGCCAGTTATTGCAATTATCATTTGGCCTCTATGGAAGCCATCTTTTATTTACTTTTCAATTAACTCTTCCACCCTGTTCACAAAAAGAATGAACTGATAAGTAGGTTTATAACAGGTTACGTGGATATTGACTTTTGGAAAAATAAAACTCAAAACAAAACATAATATTTAATAAAAATTTAAATTTTCAAAATTGAAATTTACATTTTTAAATAAAAAAAAAGTCATTTACACTATAATAATAACTTTTTAAGAAGCAATGCAGTTTAAGTTTTTGTATTTGTATATCAACCCCAAGTAAATAAAGCTTGGTCAGCGATAATCTTTAACTCGTGGTAAAGCCTGCATGCGCTGGCATGCCCAGCCAGGATCAGTCATTAGTTAGGTAACAACGTGCCATGATAATTCGACCATCCCCCTGCCTAGCTTCATGGTCTTTATAATACATGTAGGTAACAATGCAATCCAGGTACTGCCCTCTAGTGATTATTAAAAATTGACCAGTTCACACTCTCGTTGAACAGGGTATAATGTATTATTAATCACGTTGATTTTTGTAAGTAATAAAACATTGTAATACACCTATATATACTGAATTCTGTTTATTTCTTCAAAGACTAGCCAAAACTCGTGAACCAAAACCCCCCAAACTGAATTGGGGGGGGGGGATTATGGATTTTCTGGATTTGAGGCACACACACAATATTTGTAGTGAAAACGCCCAACACTTTAGATCACACTTGCCTATGGTACAACCTCCACCCATCCTCCAGCAATTGACCCAAAACGCCCTATACTCTAGGCTGCAAGAGTTAGGCCTATTGCATTGTTTTTCATCTGTGCCATATTGCAATCCTACCTTAGACCTATTGGGTAAACAAAATTCATTATTCCATTCACCCCCCCCCCCTCTTCCCCATTGCAACCCACCCAAGGGACGGATCAAACACGTGAATATTTCATTATTTATCCACTTCCTAATGACTCTGTCTATTGATTTCGCCAGTTTTCAAACAAGAACAGGAAAAGCTAGGGGCTTCCAAAGCCCCCACATAAGACTGTCAGAACTTGCACACGTGGGGATAACAGGCACCCCCTTATATCTCCCCAGCCTCAGAAGTATTTCTATTTAAGGGAGACTCACAAGGGATGGGAGGGGGGATAAGGGGAATATGCATCATTCCCCCGAATAAGAAGTTGGGTTTGCTTAAATATTTTATGAAATTAAATATTAACGTCACTCAAACTGAATCTTTACATTGAAAAATCGTTCCCAGCAGATGGGAAACCATTCAAAATAATTCATAAACAATGTTGTAGTTAAAAAAAAAGCAAACAGTATTTACTCGAATACTGTTCAATCAAGATGGATACTTGGATATAAAAAACCATTCAAAATGCATGTCAAGATTGTGAATGAGGGTTATTTACTATAACTTTTCGATATATTAGAAGAGTACAAAACATTTTTGATGCATGTAAACTGCTTCTCAGAATTTCAAAATAACATTTTGTTTGCTTGGAAAAGATTTGTCAGAAACGTAGCATACTAATTTTCAAATTATTGACACACCCTGTAAACTTAGTTAGTCTGAGGGGCTTTCCATAAATGACGTCAAGCAAAAAATGCCATTCCCCCACCAATCAAAAAATAAATTAATATTAATCTTTTGCACACACCCTGCATATTACCATTGCGCTTTACAGGGTGACTCTGTATTCCAGCAAATATATCATCAATTATTTAGGTACAAACAACATGCAAACATAGTTCCATGGGCGAAACTTGAGATATCAGAATGCTGAAAGTGAAAGGGAGGGGGGGGGGAGAATGGGAAAAGGGAATTAGGTATATTATATATCAAACTGTAATATAAATTCAAAGACAAACATTTATTTAGTGTGTGGGTCCTCCTGTTTTCCTTATCATGCAAACTTTTTTTAAATCCGTATCATATTGCCAAACTTGTAGTACAAGCACCTCTTATCTAAGACACGACATCCACCTGTATTTTACCTGATAATGGTAAGTAGCACTGTAGAGCATGGGGGTCCACCGAGGGGGTGTGGGAGAGTTTTTGGGAGTCAGGTGAGTTTGCAACAACAATAAACAACAGCCCATTGGAATACCTACATTACACAGCTTTTTTGGAGTAAAAACTGGAAAACTGCACACAGTAGTTCAACCCCACTCAGATAATAATAGGCCTAATAATTAAACCAGTTAGTTAATATTATTTCGGGCAATAAATTTCCTTAGGCACACGCCTTTTGTTTTCTTGAAGTAAACTATGGGCTAGCAATCGTAAAATCTCAGAAAATTTTTAGCGCCATCTTTTGGTAATGGGCAAAGCTTTAAATTAGGCTAAAATGCATTGACAAGCATAAAGAGTTTTGACAGGTGGGCCTGATAGTCAATCATCCATACATGGTATAAATAAGACAAGGGTCAATGGTCATCTCTGCTGGATATTGGCGGCAAGTGTTTCCTCACAGCTTCATCTTGTCAACCCTCCCCAGACGCCATCATCAAGGCCCTCCCAGTCCCAAAAAAAAGCAGAAAGGGAAATAACCCTTATTGGGTATTTTTCTAGTTCACCCATTGCTTGAACAGGGTATATCATAATCAACATATTATGAAACTCCTTTTAAATTTCGTTTTAAAACAAATATCTACTGGTAATATTTACTAACGACAGTATTTCCCTAACCATCCTTGACCCTCCAAAAAACTCAACTTCAAATGCTATTTTCTC
>JAQIXP010000744.1:0-22835 GCA_034700285.1 Proteroiulus fuscus
GTAAAATATAGGGGGGGTAAACTTAAGTTGAGCGACGTAGCTTTTGGGGGAAGGGGGTGCCATGAATTGCTACAATTTGCGACAAGGGGGAGGGGAGGAGTCAAAAATTCTGAAAAACTAAGCTACGTGGTTTGTGGACGTTCCCTAAGACACGTTCCATTTGAAATAGGTACATGACTATACTGATATATTGTTTTTAATATGGAATGCCTTCATTTTTGCTTCTTATTTGCTCTCTTTTTTAAAGAATTTTGACAAATCCTTTAACATTTCCCCCACTGGTTTACTGAATGTTCAAATTTTCCCCATAATTTTGAATGTATCACACCTATCACAACCCGGCACAACAGGTACGTAATTCAGCCTTTAGAAACGAACATTCTTACCGAAAAACTTGATTTATCTGGTTCGGTTTGTAGCCCAGTGTCTACCAGGAAGTTTTTCCTCGAATGGCTTGGAACTCTGCGAAACATGTCCCAAATCCTTCTATCAACCAGACTATGCTCATACCTCATGTCTACCTTGCCCAACTAATACGACCACGTGGAAACGAGGAGCTCGTAAAATCCTGGAGTGTCGTGGTAATGAAACATTTCGCTATTTTGAGTAGTTATATAGGTAAAAAAGTTTGCAAAATAAGTCTGCTCATAATATTACCGCTACAGAGTTATGCCCCAAGGGTCATGTGTCAGAAACTGGGTTAGTGCCTTGTTATACTTGTCCACTGGGTTATTATCAACCCGAAAGTGGTAAGCGAGTGTGCTTTCGATGCCATAATGGCTCGCCGACAGCAGAGATGGGTTCCACCAGTGAAAACGATTGTTTGGGTAAATATACTGAAACATGGGGTACAACAGCATGCCATTGTTGACGAGCACAAATTCAGTTCTGCCTCTTGCTTAAAGAAATTCCACTCAGCGATGAAGCTGGAACGAAAGCAGCAGTTGAAGAGCTTCTGGTGAACGACTGCTTTTCTGTGCCATGCCTAAACAGTGGATCCTGCCGCGTACTCACGTTTGGATATATCTGCGATTGTGTCCCAGGATTTTCAGGCAAATTGAAATGATTTTTCTTTGGACTTGTCGAGGCAAAACATTGAGCTATAACTTGGTTTAAATTAGGAATGCACTGTGAAACTGAAGTGAATGAGTGTGACAGTTCTCCATGTCAAAATGGAGGCAAATGTGAGGACGAAAAGAACGGCTACAAGTGCCACTGTGCACCAGGATATGGAGGTAGCAAACACACAGCTGCTTAATGAAAGCTTAAAGTATTCATTAAATGCATAGCAAACTGATTGCATTTTTTCTTTCAGGAATCAACTGTGAAGAAGACCTGAACGAATGCGCCTTGAGCCCTTGTTTGAATGGAGGTACCTGCATCGACCAAGTCAACGATTTCCAGTGCCAGTGCGCATCTGGTTTTGCAGGTAAGAAAGCAAATCAAGTAGGACTGCCTCAGTTGCCATATTAAACCTTTCAAATGGAATTTAATTGTTTGATAACAGGTAGAATATGCCAGAATGATATCAACGAGTGTACGTCACGCCCTTGCCAGAATGCAGGAACCTGTATCGATCAAATAGCTTCCTATCGCTGCATTTGTCCTCCAGGCTTCATTGGCAATGAATGTGAAATAGACATAGATGAATGTGAAAACCTGCCATGCACAAATGGAGGCACGTGTTTGGATCTTAAAGGCGAATTTAAGTACGGCAATGGATTTTAAATGAGAATTGACAGTACAGGTTCTTTGCATGAAATCAAAATATTTTGAATTGATAGATGCCAATGCCCTCATGGATTTGCTGGAGTCTATTGTGAAGTAAATATTGATGAATGTGAACCTGATCCCTGCACTAATGGTGCAACATGCCTGGACCAAATTAATGCCTTCAAATGTGTATGCCCACCTGCATATGCCGGAAAAATTTGCGAGACAGGTTAAAAAGATCATTTCATTAATGCTTTGATTTAGTTCTTTCAGGTGAGACTAATACAAGCCTCATTTTCCATTGTAGAATTATCTTCCGATTTCATAATGCATTTTCCAATCTCTGGTATCATGGACTATGCGCAGTCGGAAGGCTTCCATCGGGATCTAGCTCAGATGTCGGCTTGTTTATGGGTTAAGACAAATGACAGTCAAAACTATGGGACACCGATATCTTATGCCAATGCTTCCATCGACAACATCTTCACTTTGACAGATTACAACGGGCAGGTGTACAGAATTTGCATAACTGAAGAAAGGCACTACATAATAACCATTTTGTTATCAACATTCTTTTTGCTAGATTTGTGCTTTACGTGAATGGCGAGAAAGTGATAACTGATGTTACGGCCAATGACAA
The DNA here is from genome assembly GCA_034700285.1 of Proteroiulus fuscus. Lineage (NCBI taxonomy): Eukaryota > Metazoa > Arthropoda > Diplopoda > Julida > Blaniulidae > Proteroiulus > Proteroiulus fuscus. The sequence goes on from JAQIXP010000744.1 coordinate 2,354, forward strand.
TCGGTGGCACTTTGTGTGTGTTACGTGGAGTACTGCCGGAGGGCTGTGGAGGATCTATGATAATGGCATTATGAAGGACGAGGGAGATGCCTTGGCAAATGGAACTTTGATTCCAGGTAATTTCTAGACAGAAACGAATGTTTGACATTGTAATAATTTGGAAATGGAGGAAAATCAATCAGGAAACGAATACTATACCACACGAATGCCGTTGTATTTTACAGGGGATGGTACTTTAGTCATTGGTCAAGAGCAGGACACTTTATTAGGTGGATTCAGTGCAGCAGAATCATTCATTGGCTACATAGGATTTGTGGATTTTTGGGACCGTGTCCTTGCTCCCCAAGAAATACTCCACTTTTCTATGACTTGCATTAAGTATCGAGGGTCGGTGAGAGCCTGGGCCGACTTCCTAGCAGGAATTAAAGGAAGGGTGAAGTTGGAAGAATCCATTTTCTGTAAGGGATGTCATCAAGCAGGGTCTTTCGAGAATGGGAGAGTTATCCAAACAGGGGCAGGAGTAAAAAGTTTTCTCGATTATGAATGTGTTGAAGGATATACCATTAAAGGGGCACACAGACGAAAATGCATGATTCACGGATACTGGGAAGGCAAGGAGCCAACTTGCCAGTGTGAGTAAATCCTTTTATTAACTCGGAGAAGATAAAATTTAAGATATGTTGAATTACTTAAATCTTGAAACAGTGTCAAGCTGTGGGTTTCCTGGATACTTGGAAAATGGACGCATTGTTGGAAATGGATACATGTACCGAGATGTCATCCGTTACATTTGCAGCGCTGGTTACCAGTTAGTAGGCAATGAAACAAGAGTGTGCAGAGCCAGTGGTCAATGGGAAGGGGAATCCCCAGCATGCACAGGTCAATAATCACTTTTTAAAGGATAACAAATAACTCCCAATAATTTATTTGTTTCAAAACTATCCTAAAAGTTCCATATTTAATTTTACAGTTCGTTAATTCTGTTGCAATTATTTAGAAATTCTGTGTGAACCACCTTCTCCGCCTAAGAATGGGGAACTAGCAACCAATTTGACTCGCTTCCGTTCATCGGTTCAAGTCGATTATGCTTGCAATCCAGGTTACAGATTAAATGGTGCACCCAGTCTGACATGCACTTTCGATGGCATATGGGATGAGGAACCACCTTCCTGTCAGCCCATGATGTGCAGTGACCCGCCAGTCCTTCAAAATGGGCGCATTGTAGATGGCGTCCGAGAGGTACAGGTAGGAGAAAAGATAACGCTGGAGTGCAACGAAGGCTACCGACTGATTGGTGGAAAAGAATTGGCCTGTTCGGATGAGCGACAATGGGAAGGTGAATTGCCTCACTGCAGTCCGCTGGACTGTGGACGACCACAGCGCATTCCCAATACCAAGTATGAGGTGTCAGACACAGTTTTCAAAAGCAAAGTCAACTATACGTGTCTCGAAGGATATAAGATGAATAGTGGTGGTGGAGTGGTCAACGTGATACTGATATGTGGGACATTGGGGAAATGGGAAGGACCAGAAATCCAATGTGACCCTGTGCCATGTCCGACGCCTCAAAGTGTGCGATATGGCGATATTAAAGTTGGCGCCATCGTTTATAAAAGCACAGTCACATACTCTTGCATGGAAGGATACGAGCTAACTGGTGATTCAGTACGTGCGTGCTTGGCCAATGGAACCTGGAATGGGCATTCTCCGACATGCTCCCGTGTTCGATGCTCTGCCCTGGAGCCCGTTCCTAACGGCCAATTAGCAGGAAAAGGACCTTGGGTTGCAGGCACTACAGTGACGTTTACTTGCAACACCGGATATTGGCTCAAAGGTTCTTCTCAGCAGACATGTCTGGAAACGGGGAAATGGTCCCAGCAGACACCTCAGTGTCGAGTGATCGAGTGTCCTAATCCAGAACCCATTGCTAACGGGTTTTCCATGGGTGATACGTTCACCTACTTGTCCATCATACTTTATGCTTGTGAAGAAGGTCATCGCTTGGATGGCGATGTCAGTCGCCAATGCACCAACAATGGGTCATGGAGCGGGGCCAGTCCCAAGTGCGAAAAAGTTTCATGTGGCTCCGTTGACAACATCAAACATGGCAAAGTAATATTGGACTCCTTTTTGTATTTATCCCTAGTGCAGTATGTGTGCAACAAGGGTTTTCAGCTGCAAGGTCCACAAGTACGCACGTGTCTTGCAAATGGAACGTGGAGCGACTATGAACCAGTGTGTCTTAGAGCTCAGTGCCCTTCTCCGGGCTCGATTCCAAACGGAGAAGTTAAGCAATTGGCAACAGTGCACGGAGCCATTGTGGAATATTCCTGCCACGATGGTTACATACTAGAAGGTCCGACACAGAGAAAATGCGAGGACACAGGCAAGCTTCAGTGGAGTGGTTCTGTCCCTAGATGTCTCCCTGTGAATTGCACTGGTCTCGACCAAATTCCGTATGGACACGTGCAAGCCCTTTCACTTCAGTTCGAGTCTGTGGCTGAATATGGCTGTATCGCAGGCTACGATTTGATCGGAGCAACCTTTCGTGTGTGCCAAAAAGATGGATCATGGAGTGATTCCGCTCCCAGTTGTCGCTTACAGGAATGCCCAAAACCGAAAGATATCTCACACGGAAGAGCCCTTGGCGGGAACTACGCTGTCGGTGCCATTATACAATTTGAATGTGAACCAGGATATCTGCTTATCGGGCCCCAGAATGTCACCTGCATAGAAAATAAAGTCTGGAACACCATTTCTCCAAACTGTGTGCCCGTCACTTGTCCACGGCCACTTCAAGCTCCACCCAACAGTCAGACCAATTCAACTGGCCATTCGTTTAACAACGAAATTAATTACATATGCAACGAAGGCTTTGAAATCCTAGGTACATCAAAGCGAGTGTGTTTGGCCGACGGAACGTGGAGTTCGGCTGAACCGCAGTGTAAGCCAGTGCAGTGCCCAAAACTTGAGCATTTGAAAAATGGAATTGTGGAAGTGAACGAAACCCTGCTAGGCAATGTAGCGCACTACACCTGCAATAAAAATTACATTTTACTAGGGACACCTACGAGGCGCTGCTTGGTCAATAAGACGTGGAGTTCCAATGCCCCATTTTGCGAACCGCTTATGTGTCCTGAACTGGAATCTATATCAGAAGGCTGGGTTATGGTATCAGACGAGGCGCTAACTTTGGGCACAGTTGCTAACTACAGTTGTGACATGGGATATCAATTAATCGGCAATGACACATTAAGGTGCAAAAATCCTGGTTACTGGGACGGTAGCATCCCTGAATGTCGTCCCATTCAGTGCCCACCATTAGTTTCATCGAAGATTCCCCACGGTAGAATATTACACAATCATACAGATAACGAAACCACAGTCCGACAACCTGGAAGTGTTTTGCAATTTTCCTGTGATACCGGTTACAAATTGGTAGGAGAATCATTGGTAAGGTGCTTGCTGACAGGTCGCTGGAATGCGCCTTTTCCGATTTGCGCCATCACGTCATGCCCCCCACCGCATCGCCTTTCGCATGGCAAGATGTCCGCCGAGGAATTCACAGTGGGAGCAAAGGTGATTTACTCCTGTGATCCTGGATACAAGCTGGTGGGTGATGCCAACAGAACTTGCACATCCAAAAATACTTGGAGCGGAGTCCAGCCAAGGTGTGACGTCATTCACTGTGCCAAACCGAAACCAATTACAAATGGTATATCAAAGACTGCCGAGGAAGGCAGTGAGAAACATTTTTATTCCTATGGAACTAATGTTAGCTTCGAGTGCAATGCTGGGTTCATACTCCGGGGTGAGGCCATAATTGTATGCAATGAAGATGGGCTCTGGAGCTCCAATCCGCCAATTTGTGAAGTAATCAAATGTCAACAACCAAATGATATTGACAATGGACAGGTGGAAGTAACGCTCCCAGAAAACCAAAACACAGAGAGTGGAAAATTAAAGTGGGGGAAATATTATCCTTGGAAAACTCAAGCCAGATATACTTGTCACACTGGCTACATTCTCGAAGGCAACGTGAATCCGAGGCAATGCAATGACAGTAGTCAGTGGTCTGGCAGCAAACCAGAATGTCGGCCAGTGTCTTGCGGACAGCCGACTCAGTTGATGAATGGACAGGTACAAGTTACCTCCACTTTATATGAAAGCATCGTCAAATATTCATGCGAGAACGGATACTTATTAAGTGGTTCTGTTCAGAGAACTTGTTTATCCAGCGGTTCCTGGTCAGGTGCAAAACCCAAATGTTCAATCGTACGCTGTCCACCTGTGGGCGTATTGCGACATGGCAAATATCGTTTAAGAGGAAATGGAACGTATGGCACTGTAGTTATGGCGGAATGCGACGCAGAATTTAGGCTCATCGGAAACAGAGTAAGAACGTGCCAAAATGACGGCAGCTGGAGCGGCAGTGAGCCACACTGCGCCAGCATAGAATGCCCCATTCCAGAAGTGATCCTTCATGGAAAAATGGAGCTAGACAGTACTGTTGTAGGAGGCGCTTTGCAATACAGTTGTGAAAGGGGTTACGAATTAATTGGAGAATCCATTCTCACCTGCATGCTTGACGGCTCGTGGAGCAGGGATGCCCCAACATGCTTGGCCATTGAATGCCCACAACTGACCACCCTTCTTTATGGCCAAGTGATCAGTAATGGACGGCAGTTTGGAAATATAGCTGAGTATCACTGCAATGAAGGCTACGAATTGCAAGATGGAGATGAAAAACGCACTTGCTTTGAGAATCGTACCTGGAGTGGAATAAAACCCGCATGTGGGCCAATCCTGTGTGCAATCCCCACAGATATACAGCATGGAAAAATTTCGGTTCATGGCCTGGGATTGGGTAGCGTGGTAAAGTACATCTGTGATGAAGGATACCTGATAAGCACCACCGACGAACGCACTTGTCAGAGTAATCGTCAATGGTCAGGACACGATCCTGTCTGCCAAATAGTCAACTGCCCATCAATAGAACCTATCCAAAATGGCCGAATCCTTTCCATTGTTGGTGGCGAGCTATCTAACTATGGCACGGTAGTAACATTTACCTGTGCTCCATTATACACTTTACGTGGAGAAGAGAAACTCCGATGCTTGGGCAATGGTAGTTGGGACGTGCCACCGCCTATCTGCATTCGTTCACAGTGCGAGAAACCGCTGGCCATACCAGATGCGGTAATAAAAGGAAATATAACAGGCATTGGGCACAATATTTCATACACCTGTCGCGAGGGTTTTATCTTGCTGGGAGAAACAAGTCGGCAGTGCTTGCCTAGTGGCAATTGGAGTGGAAATATTCCAAAATGCGTCCCCATATCTTGTAGAGCGCCTCCCGAAGCGGACAATGCCCTCATACAGCTGGTGATCCCGCACGGACAAGAAGCATATTCGTACAGCAGTACGGCAGCATACGCTTGCACCGACGGGTATGAGCTGATCGGGAGCCCTGCCCTTGTCTGCGAAGCTGATGGTAAATGGTTTGGTAGAACGCCATCTTGCAAAAGGCTAACCTGCGGCCCGCCGCCGATCGTCGTTCATGCAACTGTCCAAGTGGAAAACTACGAGCATCTGAGCCGAGCAGTCTACTTCTGCAATGAGGGTTACAAATTGGCTGGCAATGGGAGTACAGTTGCCCACTGCTTACCTAGTGGAACCTGGGACACTGATGCAGAAGGGTAATTGTAACTGATTCAAAGATTTCATATTACTTTGCACACTCATGTTAGCAGATTCTGAATTCAAAATCACCTTTTTTATTTAAGAGTGAAGTGTACTGCAGTGATCTGTGGTCAGCCCCCAAATCTTCGTGACGGAAAAGTCACCGTGGGAAATCAAAATTTCGGCAGCGTTGCCACTTACACCTGTAATACGGGCTTTCGCAAGACACTAACATATGGTAGACGAATGGCATGCAATAGCCAAGGAAAGTGGCAAGGAAGCATGCCTCAGTGCAGGTCCATCACATGCCCACCACCTGAACTTCCAGCTAACAGCATGCTAGAAATTGGTGGGGAATTCCGATTTGGAATGGCGGTGAATTATACATGTCGCACAGGCTTCCGGCTAGTAGGAGAGGATGTTCGCATTTGCCAACTTAATGGCCAATGGAGTGGAAGAATTCCTCAATGCCATCGTGAGTAATCCTTACTTCGTTTTATATTAAATTCAGTACATGTACCACCCAAGTACAATCAGCATTCAAAATACCCAAGCTAAACGTGGGGGGAGGGATAATTATAATCATTACTAGGTCAGAAGGATTCCCAATCATAAATGAGTCCCACTTTTTAAATTTTAAGACGGCAATAAATTTTCAGATTAAGATAACTCAATTGTTTTCGAATAGGTATTCAATGCAAAGAGCCCGAATCACCTCATAATGGCTTTGCCATGGTGGACGATCGTAAATTAGGGGACATAGCACGCTTCCGATGTGAGGAGGGTTACGAGCTTGATGGTGCAGAAATCATTACCTGTGATGAAAGCGGCAACTGGACAATGGCCACACCGATTTGTAGACGTAAATATTAACAACTATCTAAGCTAATTTACAGCCATTAGTTGTGATGTGAGTGTTAGCTCACATCATTGTACTGATGATTGAACTGTTTGCTTTTACTTCTATTGTATTTGTGCTGTAATTTATATCTGTGTAATATCGGACTATGTATTTTTCACATTTTTTAATATAGCCGTCAAGTGCGATAGCCCCTCTATTCCTCCTAATGCTACCATAATCAATGAAAAAGAAAGCTACACTTTTGGGGATTTAGTAAAGCCTAAATGTGCGCATGGCTTCTACCCCACATCTGAAATAATACTTGAATGTCTAGCGGATGGAAACTGGTCCGTGCCATCGGGGCAATGCCAACGTACGTTTGAATGACTCCCAGTTTAATGAGAGTGCTAATACTAATTAAAAATGTTCTGTATTTAATAGGTATTTCATGTGGCCCTCCTTACATTAATTCTGGTGTAGTTGTGTTGGGCACATCATACTTTTATCAAGACAAGCTGGCATATGTATGTCCACCAGGCTTGCAGCATAAAGGAAAGGGGGTTTTGACGTGTCAGATAGACGGTACATGGGACACTGTACCTGTGTGTGAAGGTATAACAAAGCATTTTCTTTACATATTGTAACAGTTTAGTTTCAGCTAGAATTTGTATTTATTAAAAGTGGCATTGCATTTTAATTGTATATAGTACTGTGCGCAAAACCATGTCTGAATGGTGGAATATGCATCAGAGCAGGGAAATGCAAATGCCCTGCAGGATTCGTGGGAGACAGATGCCAGTATCGTAAGTTTAAATTAAATAAAAAATAAATTGAATTTAATTAAATTAGTTATCATAAGCTATGAAAGAAAAATGATACTTGGATTTCATGAGGTCAAAATAATATATCTTTGCCAATTTATGCCCTAAATGAAGTTTTCTTGACAGCCATTTGTATCTTACCGTGCCTGCACGGTGGGACATGTGTGGGCCCATATCTTTGCATATGCAATCCCGGTTACACGGGTAGCAGATGCCACATTCGTAAGTTCAACTACAATAATATTTTAAACAAATTCTAACTATTTTTTTTCTCCTTTTTTTTCTTTCACCTGTGCACATATTCATCTTTTGCTGTTACCGCTACTATAATTCTCCACCCAACTATATGCTTTCTTGCTCCATTCGCAACACCTTTACGATACTTAAGCCTTTTGCTCTATACCTTGTCTTCATGGAGGAACTTGCATAGGGAACAATTTATGCTCTTGTTTACCTGGCTATTCTGGTTTCCAATGTGAAACGTGTAACTATCCTTAATTTCTTCATATTACTAGTCTACCTGTCTATTTATATGTGAATTATGAGAATTACAGAACCTCGTTCAAATATCTAATAATCCCTCTACATAGCAAGTACGAGTCCTCCATAGAAAAATTTCTTCACTAAGTACAGAAACTTAATGCAGTTCAAGCTAATTTAAGGGGTACAAAATTTGTTGTCAGGTGCCCACTGAACAATAATTATAGAAAACAAAATACATTTATATATATATATATATATTCCTTAAATAGAAACTTTATCCCAATATAAACCTTTAAAAAAATTCACATATATCCATACTAGGCAGACTGCTAATTTCTAAATCTAAAGTTTTCATTTTTTATCGAAGGCTAACTAACACATTGTTTATTGTATTCCTTATAAGCTATCGACAAAGACGTCTGAAGCAGTTTATTTGAAATGCATATAGATAAGAAGATTCAAATGCAGCGTCATAACTTTACACATGCAATCTCCTGGCAGTTATGAAATGCAAAGAAAACTAAACTGCCTTTTTGAATACTCATACTAGGTAGCTATGCAGTAAAAATTCATTGCATCTCGTTTAAAACTCAAGTTGTCAACCATACATGTGTAGTTGTAGGTTTTTTTTAAAATTCTTTTACACTTTATAATGTAAAAATTGGAAAAATGCAATTTATTAAATAATATATTTAAACCCCTTGGTCTTCCTCAATGTTCATTGATAAGTGATTTAATTAAAGGAAATCTACTTTGTTTTCTAATACTCTAGTTTAAAAAAAATACTGTATCATTTTTTTTTTACCTGTAACTTGTTAATCCAATTTTCATCAGCTGAATCAGATAATCCTTCAAGTTGATTCAACATTATTAGGATCAAGTGACATTTCCTTGGCGAGCTGTATTTGGCTTTCGGAACAAAAATCTTGTAGAAACACTTGGGCCAGATTGCTTAAGCGCCGATTTGAAGAATGTGAAAACCTCAGCATGCATTCCACTATGGGAAGACTCGTGATTTCTGGTAATTAAGAAAGAATAAACTAAATAAGGAAATTAAGTGTTGTGGAATGTTATTTTCACTTTGCATACCATTTTTTGATTGTGGAGTAACAAGAAACATTAAAGTTGAGATTGCCGATAACACGGTTTCCTCCACAGTGCTAAGAATGTGATAGAAACGACATTACAATAAGTTATGCAATAAAATCCAATAATGTGTATGCATTTTTAAGGATGTCAGTGGCACAAACCTTGACAAACAACTGACGATGAGTTTAACACCATTGTTGTAAAGAATTTTTTGCTTGTTATCAGGATCTGAAAATTTCAAAATTTTATTAAGTCATTGTAGGACGAGAATACGAGCATCAAAATATTTTCACCAAAGTGATGATTTTCACATTGAAGCTCGTTTAGAGGTAGTTACTTTCAAAGAATTTTACCTAAAGCCAAATTGCACAAGCCACTCATCGCATATTCTACAAAGTTAGCATTGGACCCGGACAATTGATCTAAAATCATATTAAAATATTTGTGTAAGTAAAGTGAAAACTTGGACAAATTGCCAAGAAAATGTAGAAAGCTCAAATCATTTTGCTTGGGCATGTTTTTTGCGGTATACTGGCATGAGAATAAGTAATGTGCATGGTTTTGTAGTATTTTTGCTCCAATGTAGGGCTCAATCATTGCACACCCCTAGAACCAGTGTGGCTCCCACAAGGAGTGAGGCAATCGCCCCCATCTCAGAGTCAATCCTCAGCTCATGCCAGTTGGTGCATAATTAAAATGATTCCCTTGTAGGTACTGTACCATACATAGTATGGCAGCGTTTCTTAACCATTTGTAACCCAGTTCCCACCAGTATTAGCCAGGGTACGTGGGTCAGCTTTCTTTTTAGTTTACATAATATTTCGTGCCCCATAGGAAGAAACGGTGTATTATGGCAAAGCCTTATATACCTATGAGCGCATTATTATTAGTAGGTATCTTACCCAAAAATAAACTGATGACATTCATTTCACGTAGGTATTTATAATTGGAAGGATCATACGCAAAGTTTGCCAAATTTGCAAGCACTTGTTGTTTGTATTCTGTAAAAATATACAAAGTTATTTAGAAAGTACAAGTATACAATAGGTTTAGAAGTCTGACTGAAGTGCTTGAACTTGTAGCTACTGGTGCATTGTCAGGGAACACGTCCATATTCCAACTGTTACAAATAGGCACGTGCTCTGAGCCCCATTTTGTAATGTTCGAAAACTTCAGGACCGTTTAACTTCAAACAACGCCCGGTATAACTTCATTTTCCTCTTTCACCCTGTCAGTACTTACCATCTGAGTTTGTATCTTGAAATTCGGTAACCAATTGCTGCAAATAATTCCGTCTGTCATTATCTAGGCCTCTAGGGCTTGCCATTTCAAGTAAATTAACACACCGTACTCGCTCTCAGTGATATGAAGGCCGACATGTTTGTTGTTGTTTTTTTTTTCATGCAATGGCCGCTTCTCTTGGCGCGAAAAATGATTGGCTATCGTTTGCTTAGCAACTGAAAGCTGGCCAATGATTGGTCTAACGTTGATCAGCTGACAAGACAGCCATTAAAATCGGTATTTGAAAACAGCATGGGGACACGACATGCGTCCCGCGAAGATTTTATTTTTGTAGTTATAAGTTATAAATTGTCATGTTACAAAGAAACATTTTTACTTGTAAGTTGTCCGACTACGTGTAGGTCTGCGTATTGACTAAATTGTTTTATTGGGTGCCATTTAACTTCTGTGAACGAAGCTTGGTATGGACTACTGGCGTTGAGCCAGTGCCATAGCAAGTTCTTTATAGCGTTCTTTACTTGCTATGCCAGTGCTATGGTGGAGCATAGCCACCTAGCTATGCGTGGAGAGCATCCTTTCAAGTTGTTGGTCATCTTCAAGATCGTTAACTTCTTCGAAGTCTGCTCAGAAGTTAAAGGTAATAATATATAATTTTGTACTTACGTTTTCCTGAATCGTATTTTTATTTTCTGTATCCTTGGAGGACGAGACGAGATGGTGCTGAAGGTGGGCATACATCCAAAACTGTTACTACGTCATACAATATCACTGTAATTTCTAAAGAATGGTTTTTGCCATGGGTCATGAAATTATATGGATTAATTATTATTCAGGTGATGGTTAATTAAAGCAGTTATGGCCTTATCAGGTTATGGTTAACCCAGGTAATGGTTAGCTCAGGTTCTGGATTATTCAGCCTCCCCAAACAACATGTAGGCTATCCAAGAAATTGACCCATCCAAGGCAATACCTTGCAGTTCGAACCATTATCTTTTTAATTGAAACTGTGCTTTTGAATTTCCTTAAAACTGGAAGGAAAATGTTTCTGACAGATTCTGTGAAATAAAACACAAAACTCGGCATATTAAATACAAATATTTAATATAAATATAAGATAAATATTAAACAAATGGGATGAATGATTTAGCATTCATAACTCGAGAATGCGGAAGCCAATATACAGCATGTTTGTATGATACAAAATTAAATAAGAGGCCTAAATTGCCAGTGGCCTGTAATTTCACTGTAAGCTTATTGCATGCCTGACTATATAATCTTGCTTGCATTGAATTAATCAGAGTAGCCTACCATATTATTAGTATGAGTTTGCAAGTACACTTACATGCATTTTGAAACTTTTAAAGTAGAAATAACTTTGCTTCTGCTAAAATCTGCTGAATAACCTTATGTTGTGATTGTGTACATCTGTTGAATACTTATAAATTACGAATACATGAAATTTAGCATACAAAAAGCTGCTCTACATTTCTCTTGATTTGAATACGGTACGTTTTAAGTTTTGATTATAGTCCAATCACATATTATGCTGAAGCAGTTATTTAAATGGAACTATGACAGCTTTGGCAAAATGAGTCCAACTGAAGCTGACAAAGGGGATGACGAGATTGGCATTAGTTTATTTGAGTTCGTTCCAGCCAATTTGCCAGCTTCCACTTGCCATGACAATGATTTCTTACTGTTGTTGTGCCTTTTAATGTGTTTGGTCAAGTGGTCACTGCGCATAAACCGATGGTCACAAGTGGGACAGACGAATTTCTTCTCCCCTGTGTGTGTTCTCTTATGGCGCGATAGTTCGTCAGAACGCGAGAAACAGCGATCGCAGTTATCCCATGTGCACTTGAACGGCTTTTCTCCTGAAAAGGTAAAAAAGAAATGTTGAAATGCATATACCCACCTTTGCAAAGTGGTCTATTTTTCTGTTGAATATAACGTTTCTCTGCTACCAAGGCCCAACAACTATTGGAAAGTTTTCAAAATACTTCTAACTTATTCATACTTGCAGTCATAAGTTTCAGATAAATCTGGGGATGATTGTCTTTTATATAAATTTAGAAAATATGATAAGCTTAAAATAATGGAAATTATAGGAGACGTATCGCTTTTGATCCTGTAAAACTGAAGTTAATCGTTTTTGGGTTTACCTGTGTGTGTTCTGATGTGGGCCTTCAGGTGAGAGCTTTTGAAGTACTTCTTGCCACAGTTTGCATAATCGCACTGGTACAGCCGCCGTCTGGTATCACTAGCTTTTGTGTCCTTTGGAGGTTGATCGGCAATCATGAGAGATGCAGGGAACAGGGGACGTAACTTAGTTGGATTACAAGATCCGTTGTTCGCTTCTGGGCACAGGGTGGTTATAGGTCCCACTTGGGATGCGTTGGTCGTTGTCAACACAAAGTGCATTACCGGACTCTGTCCTAGGCTAATGGGAATGAGGGTGGATGTTGGGCGCATTTGCGTTATGTACATCTGTTCGCTCAACTGGTGTTTACCTCCTTGCATTTGTCCTGAGATCGTCATCGGTACTGGAACGAAAGGAATTATTTGTGGGTCCACTCTTGGCGCAATGTTGACATTGAAAGTCTTCGTCGGGTATTCTGAAGAAACATTTGAATTCAACTGTTCCAACATCCTTATGGGATGGAAAGAAGGCTGTGGCCTTTCATTTTGTACTGCTGTCAGAGGGAGTTTGGGAGTAGAATTCTGTGCTGATGGGACGCTCCTAGGAATTTCGCTCTGTCTCGTGGCCTGCTCAAGCAGATCCTCTCGGGGTTCTGGTAGTGGTAATGACACTGTCTGTGGATGCAGAGGTGGTGTACGCCGATGCTGGACAATCACGGTGGAGGGAATGGAAGTTATGCAACTTGCATGGTGAGGAGGTACATGTACTGGCAAAACCACACTATCCGAAGCTCCATCGTTTGACCTGGCCTCCTGGCGGGTCAATGTTGGGACGGATAATGGTGCTGAAGACGGCCTGGGAATGGGCGAATGATCTACGCATTCCAACTGCGATTCCTGTCTCTTTGGCTTGGAGATGGGCGTGGCAGCCGAAAAGGATGATGCCCTTACAATGACGGATACTGGCATGGCTGTCAGGGTGGGACTCGGCGTCCTCGGAGGACTTGTTGCCAACAATAACTAAAAAGAAATCAAGACTCCATTGAAGTCCCAGGTTCGAGAAAATTATCCAAAACTCTCAGTACAATGCAGGCTACTCACTCTTGCCAGTTCTGAATCGTGACGAGGCCTCTTGGTGGGTGGTTCTAAAAGGGACTCTTCCCACTCGCTGTCCGATGTCATGGGAGGCGTCTGACTGCATCCGCGCGAGTGCGGTCTGGGGAACGGACTGTGCTGGACTACAACGTCACCAATCTGGCGTCTCGGGGTCTGCCTGCTGATTGCCAACAACGTCTCGACTGCATCCAAATCAGTGTGGTGCAAGGGTTCTGGCGTTGTGCATTTTGGCAATGAAAAGCTCGTTCTGGACACACCCTGTAATCATAATACCAAAGCATGGGTTTAGAAATACTATTCTACATCTAATATCTCATCTATTTACTATGCATTATAACAGTACAGTATATTTGCAATTTTTTACCATTTCCGCTGAAAATATAAAAAGGGGAAAACGTTAATACACGGGCAAACACACAATTGATAATCTTATTTGACAATTTGTGAACGAATGTTAATAATATACATTAACTAGCAGACATTTACCGATAATATAGCCTATTGTTAAAAAAAAAAAACCCATTTCCAGATAGCTTGAAAATAACCTTGTATTACTCAATATTATAGCTAGACCTATCAACTTTTTTTTTTACTAATTTACAAATCAGTTTTCCTGACTTTTTCCATATATATTTTTTAAAATTTTTGTTTGACTTTTTAAAAAACTTTAGGCCAGACGTATAATTACTTGATATTGTACGTAGCAATAGAGCAAGCAGTCTTATTTAGCTTGATGAACTTTTAAGTTTATTTTTTTGAATTATTGTGATTATTTCCTTCATATTTATAATGTAATTCGATGGACGCGCGTGCTGATAAGATGAAAAATGCTAATACATTTAAAGTGGCAAGACAAATATGACAAGATGGCATTCTTGGTTGTTTCCATCTGACCTCGAGGTGTTTTCTAGTTGTCCCATTGGCTGCAAGGCGTTACCTATAGTCGGTTCCAATAATTTTTGGCCCTGGTTGCATTGGAAATACATGGGGGCCAGGGCCAAAACTTATTGGAACTGACTATAGCTAACTAATTTCTTAAATACTTCCCGAGACAAAGTATCTCTTGCTCCAGTAAATAAAATTCAGCGCTTTCGGTTTGCCCTTGGGATGTTACCCCTGAAAAGTGGCAACCACGTATAGCTAAAGTAGATGACCATCAACACTACCGTATTTGTTATATAAATTCACAAGACAAAATCCTCCTAATAATTTATTTGAGAGAAATGTGTGGGAAAACATTATTACATGTACTCAGTAAATAGGTCTGTGCATTCTTTGCACATTTAATTAAGTTGTCTGGAGATAACAAGGTCGAGGATACTTCTGTATCGAAGTATCGAGTGAGCTAATTTTAATGTAAAATTAGCCATATCCCCTCAAATTGCAGTTCCAAGTCAAGTTTAAGGTGAACATCTACTAATCACGCAATTGTCAATCGTCAGCTGATTGATGACGTCATTCCGAGAAGCAGTGCAAGCGATTTTTAAATGAAGGCCCGTCGTTAAGGGATTTTTTGTCCATTGCGGCGTTGCACTTAGCAACCCAAATGTAGAAAAAGCTGTATTTTTAATGGGATCACCAGAGTGGATTAAAGGGCGTACAAGTACAGTGGTTTTTTGTAAAGGTTGTTGTTAAAAAACTATCCTAGGCCCAGGGAAGGTTTTCACTCACGCCTTGATCACGTGCAAATGAGGTCAGGGGGTGAGAGATACAGAGGGGAGGGGGGGAGCTCCTGGGTGGAAGGTGCAGGATGGAGGACATCATAACATTTTATAACAAAACAAATATTGCTTCAAGGCAATTAAGTATTCTGAAGGCAAAGCCAGTTAGATGGCGCAAAAACCTATTGTCTTCTCCTGTGACCTTTTGACTGTGTTTTTCAAGGATGTTTATTTGCATGTTTGGTAAACAACAGACTGCTTGGCACCAGTATCTCTGTTAGGCCTACGATAATGAGCGCTCATTAGGGAAGTTTTAAAATGTTCAAAAACTCTTATGATTGTATGGAAACGTGCTGGATGGTTTAGGCCCTGAACCAGAATGGGTTCTAAATACATGTAAATTATTATAGGCTAGTCCCTAATCTTAACGTTTTGTACATGTAGGTGTAGGCCTATATGGAAACAAATTACTGTTAAAATTATTCTGTGCTGAAAATTTTTTCCTGGAAAATTGGGTAGATACCCTGATACAATTTTGCATGCTAGGCCTAGGCCTAGGCCTATCAAGTTAAGTATTATTGCTGAACCTGATCATTTTTTGAGACCATTTAGTTTTATAGGCATAATTTTCTCACCAGGCTTAAAATAAATTATTTTATGGCTTCTCTATATGCTGATAACTCTATTCCCTGATTTTTCAAGCTTTTCTTCCTGATAAGTTACATTTTCCATGACCAAAAAATAGTAATGCAGGTAATTTTGCTAAAATTAACATAGAACACTAACTTTCTCAAGGTAATAAAATAAGTGACACTATCGCCGGATAGGTCTTATAGCCTAAAATATTAGACTTACAGTAGATTATCAGCAAGCGGCAGTTGATTTATAAAACAAAATAGTTTCAGCTATCGCAGGATCTCAGCAGATATTTGTAAGTCATATAGGCCTATCATTTATTCAGTTTTTTTAAACATTTCTCCTAACATTTGCAAGTTCCAGTGCCAATCAATTAAAATAATTAATGTACCATATACCAATACCATATGTACCAAGTTTCAGGTTTCAAGTACCGTTTCAATGTCAAATAATAATAATAGGGAATTTATTCATAAAGAAATGGATGATTAATCATCTTGTGATTGGAAATAAGACCCCCTAAATAATAATACTTAATAGTATACATGCCACGACGCATGCGCGACATAAATCATGAGCATATAGTTCATTTTTGGTAGCTGCGACAGCACAGTAAGCAGTGAATACACTTTTAAACGCAAAACAAAAAAACAAGGGCTGGCTGTCCACGTGCACTTCACGTTCTCTCCTCCAAAACTAGGTTGCGAACTGACGTGCCTACGTGACGCACCGTAATGGCGCTCAACTGAGTGTTACAAAGCGCGTAATAGAGCGTCTATGGAATCCAGCCGTTCGGATAAGGAGCGCTCGCGAGCTTAGTCTTGACAGATGAGAGACGACGTCACCTGCTGTTCACGTGGTGAGGGCATGATCAGCGAATGCACACTGCGGGTTGGGCGGACGAGAGGAGTGTTTTCGAACGCAATTCTAACGGCATTTTCGTCAATTTTTCAATTTCAAAATTTTCCATCATTCTGGTTTTGAAATTATGGCAGAATTGGACGCCTCGAGATATAATTTAACCATACACTAATCAAACATCTACGCTACAAAGTCCCCCCAGTCCCTACTCCTTTCCCCCTCCCTCCCTCCCTTAAATAACATAGTCAAGATCGAAATTGCATTAATAAATAAAAACATTTATTTGTTTTTTTATCATTTGATACAACGCAATGTGAAATGGTAATAATATTGTAATTTACGAAAATAATAGTTAAAAGCCAAATGAAAGGAGAAATTGCAAGAGACAGAAGCATACGAGACAATACAATGGAAAATTGGTTAACAATTCGTGCAGTTTGTTTTTAAACACCTAAATCGGTACGATTAAGAACAGGCGTTCTTGGGGGTAAATGTAGAAGGGAAGGGTATGGATGGAGACGTGATACATATGAAATTTTGTACTCACTTTTGGAGAGTTTGGCGGTGTGTATGGTGGAGATAACAACGAATTCAAATGGTAATCACCCATCTTGGCTTCTCAAGTTTTACTGTGGTTTGTTGTCTTTTTTTTAAAAAGAAGGAGCACTTGTTCATGCGGTAACTCGAAACGATGCACGCATTCCGTAAAATTTCGGATTTAATTGTGAATTTCTTTTCTGTGCTAGTTTGTTCCTCGATTTTCCCCCACGCTTATTTTTCAGTAGAGGCGCGTACGCCGTCCACCAATAGGCGTCCGAGGTGCGGTGCCTGGCAGCCAATCACAGCCATCTGAACATGTGATCAGCGGATGCACGAGGACGTGTGTGCACGTGTACAGGGAATGACCTGAGCGTGGTTTGAAATAAACACAAGCGAGCGAGTTTTTACTGAGCTAGAGATAGGAGGGTGTTGCCTTGTGTTGCACATGAGATTGGTGAGTATTATACTCGGGAGCTTCTCTTTTCGCATTGTGTAGGCTGGGGAGGATTACCTTCAAATACGCACGTAGCCCCACTTCAGTGGTACCCTACATACCCCCTCAGTCGCGCTTGTTGTGGGGTGTGTGGGTATAAAAAACTACGCAAAAAATAAGAGGCTTTCAGAGGGTTTTTTTTTCTGGTACCGGTTGATGAGGTCATCGTGCATGGATCGTTGGCTTTTTTTTCTTGGCCTTCTGGAAACTGAAAAACATGTGGGCAAACCCGGGCCCCCTATTTCTGAGATGACCTTTCTGTAGGATTCGATGCTGCAAAAAGTGGTTGTGTCATCCCCCACACCCACAGATGTTTGGAACGCACACAATGGTTTTTTAGGCCTTGAGTGCGGGTGAGGTAGAACTGAGGGTGGGGGTATGAATTTTCGTGAGCTTTTTCTGGTTCAGTGACGTCATGACCTCACTAAAACTATAAAAAAACAGGCCTAAAAAAGTGTCAGGGGGTAAATTCCCATTGCTAAGAAAAAATTGCTTTTTGGTATTTTTTATGGAATGGGTGGTTCGGGAAATTCCCCCTTACTCCTCACGAGGGGCAATGGTTTAGGCCTTGAGTGTTAATGAGGCAGGGGATGAGTTTTCGTGACCTTTCTGGCGCAATGACGTTACGATGACGCTACAACTGGTGTAGAAGAGTATTAGGCTTTCCCTTTCTATTTCTATGGGCTTCCTAACAAATCTTTATTAGAAACTGTGTATGAAAACCGGCAAAAATGCATTGAAGTTAATGTGCTTTGGCATTTGCGATTATAAAGCTTTGAGTGTGAATCGTGACTCACGACAATCACGTTGAACATATTCGTGAAACTATTATGATAGGCCTATTCAGACTAAATTTCAATTCACTTGTGCACTCTTGTGCTGCTAACTAACGTCGTAAGTGTGAAAAGAAAGTTTCTCTATTACAAAGATACTGCAGTAGGCTTAGTTGTTTTAAATAATGTAAAATTTAAATAATGAAAGTAGCCTAATTAACTGAGGGGGTTTATATTATAGCACTTTTGTACTCTATCACTAATGGTAAAACATACTTCTCAAGTACGAGTTAGAAGTTATTTTAAGCATATTCGAACATAGGCTATACACTGTTTATATCTATAATGGGAGTCGTCCTTGGTGTTTCACCCTGTACTTGCATTCAGATAAATACTATTTTCGTATTTATTTACAGCTAGCATGTTGTGTATGTTTTTAATGTGAATCCGCATGCTATTCGTTGATGATAACCCAAAAATCCAATGCAAAAGTTTAAACTGTTCAACTTTATTTAGATAACCTAGTTGAGGGTATTACACGTGTGCAGTGTGTGATCGTTTGCTTGGAGTCTGATGCGAAACTGAAACACACTTTGAAACATTTTTTTTTCAAGAATAATGTATGCTTAGCCAAGTTTAAATAAATGTTTTTATGTATATATATATATATAGTACTGCTACCCTTGGTTGATATGATGATCTGCTTTTCTACTCGCAAGTGAATAAATGCATATGCAAAGAAAATTCATTAGTATACTCCATGCATGCAGGCTTTATTGGCATGATCCTAGTATCATCCCAGTAATGGAATCTTGGTTTTTGAACTGAGTACATTTATTTTAATCTTTCGATTTAGAATTTAGATGAGTGATTTTTTAAATCGTTGATCATAGTTTTGGCTATTGATATTTTAATCACATAAGGACACTTGATTTTTAATGGGAAAGTCCCACTTTGGAAGAAGGTGGTTGTAGCAAAAGGAGCATGAAAAATTAAAGAAAGCATGGAATTTCAATTTAATTTGAGCCCACCGATTAATAAATAAAATGTCCTGGATGTGTGGATTTGGTTGAAAATGCAACTAGGCACCATTTTACCGACAGTATATAGCACCCTCTACTGGATAAAAGGATTCAGTTCTCATGAAACATGCACGCATGCATGTCCTGGAGGGCGCCACCAACTTTCGTGTCTGCTGAAATCTGTGAAAAAAATGGCTCTTAACATGTATTTAGCAAACGGCATGGTTTGTTCAGTATGGAAACTCTGCTGCAATTATTATTGTTACAGCCATTCATAATAGTGGTGTACAATTTAAACATTACTTGCTACGAGGTGGTGCTTTCCCTTTAAGCTACAGATTGAAACTGTCTCGCCTTGTTTCAACTGTCAATAATTATACTTTCCAAAGGGCCTGGTAAAGAAATTTACAAACAAAACAAGCTATGCTGAACACAAGAGTTAATGAACCAACAAATGATCCATAGAGCTTGGAAATGTATCGTGCATGATCTTAGAGTAGACTTACCATGAGTTAAAGGTTATCACGACCATGCGACCAAGTCACCAAGCGTTTTGTTGACTTGTATCCATCCATTAAAAAGATGCATGTTATGATACAAGACTGATAGAAAATACACTCATTTTTTAAACATATGTACATTTTAATGTACATCTACATTGGCTCACCAGAAGACTTTCATATTATGCCCCAAGTTTCTGTAATTGTCACCCATTAAGATAGTGAGCCACTGTTTTTACTGGAACTGAGTATGCATACAATATGTCCATTATATTGCAGCGTTTGGGTCAATCACTATACAACACCATATATTATAGTACTGTAACACCATGCAAATGAATGGTGTAAATGTATCCCTCTGCTGGTGACAAGGACATATAAAGAGCCTGACAGATGATGCCATTTATATATACAGGGTGTCTACAATTTATTCACCCCATTACGAACCTTAATAAAATATGAACCGTTATAGATAGGTAACAAATTCTTGCAACAGCATGTACAGAAACTCAACAAGTTTTATTTATAATGTTTAAAAACTTTATTACTTTCAATAAAGACAAACGTGGGCTCCTTTCGTTGC
>JAQIXP010000745.1:0-22831 GCA_034700285.1 Proteroiulus fuscus
GGAGTTAAGAACCATTTGTAAACTGGTTAACTACAGCGTATGACCAGGTAACAACGTCAAAATATGCCTATTCGTAAATGAGGTCTTCTTGAAATGCCAAATTTATTTAAAAGTGAGTTGGCTTGTTCGAGCAGGTTGAGTGTCAACACACAGAGACCATGCGCGATAGCTGTGTGAAAAGCTTTGTTTAAGGGGCTATTGAATTTCCCATGTACGAGCTTTTGTATTTTTATACTACAAAAACCAAAAATATTTTGTGGCCTGAAAAACGTTTCTTCCACCCTACACCCCATTCTTAATCCACAAAAAAAATCTGCATTAAATTCGTATGAGCCAATCTCGAGATCTCAGTATCATTCACACCAGCTCGACTCAGTTCGATTACTACAATGTAGATTACACATTCAAGATTGACTAAAAGCTACTGAGTAGGCCTACTTCACAACAGCATTAAAACAACATACAACAGCCATTTTAATTCTATTCTCATCCCCCTATTTTATCCCAGCATGCATTGCTATATTTACAGGGTGACGTCATTATGGCATAGGGTAATTGCTCAATCTGATGGTTAAATATCTAAAAAATTCAATCTAGAAAGTTTTTAGAATATTGCTAGATTGTGAAAAGAACTGAGGTCAAAACTATATCATTCAACAACTTTTCATGTAGGTGTAGCTAAAAACCATAAAATCACATTCCATTCCCACAATCTTGGCAATTCATGGTCAATGAATACCATCAATGAACAACAATGTGCAATTATAATTGGCTGGCATTTTGAGCATGTTTTTAAGGAATGTAAAAAGTCGGTTAGCATTCCAATTCCAAAACAAATTCACCTGTTATTATTATGTACATTACAACCACCCCAGTGGCGGATTAAGAGGGGGGGGGGGGTCGAGGGGGTACGGAAACCCCCCTTGGCTGACCAAAAGGGCAAATTTTCGAATACATCCCTAGAACCATCTTAAAATTTTAGTAATTTTTTGCCCATTTTTGAGTGTATTTGAGGAAAAAAGTTGCCTGCGGCGCAATATTCTGACAATTTTTGCAATTACATGCATGTGCAAAACAAATCATTAACTTTTATCCTGCGGTCCAAATTTTGAAGCAAATATTTTTGGGTCGCCACCTCCCCTTCCCATCCCAAATAGGATTTCAGCTTGTGACCTTGATTCCTGGATTGACCATGTTTGTTAATTTGAATTAATTGTGACATACAGCATCAGGGGCGCAGCCAAAGGGGGGTTTTGGGGGTTCAAACCCCCCCCACGACCAACGTTTTGCCTAGGATAACCTGTTTTTTTAATTGCCAAAATTTTGGGGGTTTTCACTCTCAAACCCCCTTCCCCCCTTCCATTTGTAAATCTTGGCTGCACCCCTGCACAGCATGGGGAGCAGGGAAGCGCAATTTTTTTTTCAATTTTTCATGATGTTGGCCTACAGAAGCCTTTTTAATTTTTGCCTATGGCCAACAATTGTGGAAAATTTGGAACCGCCCCCCCCCCCAACCGAACCCCAAAATCCGCCAGTAATGGGGAGGGGGGTTAAAGCCAAAAAATTTTTCAGTCCATTAAAAAAAATTTTTGAATTCCCCCCCTTGAAAAAATCCTGGATCCGCTACTGCACCCACTGTCCTCATCACAAAAATATTACAAGAACTACATAAATGACTAATTTAATTAATATGACAAGTTTTCTGAAATAAGTACAGTATAGTGATTTTGATAGCAATATTTACGAATAGATTATTTAACTAAATATACTTAAAGAAATAACCTAGTTTTTTGTATTGACAGGAATTAGATTTGCTCATCCTTTATGCTGAAAAATTTGCGAATGATCGGTCAAGAATTTCAGTGTTTCAATTCTATTTGTTGGACCAAACTACAACAATTCGGGTAATGTAAAGAAATGACATTTGTATGCTTTGTATTTGCTATTCTGTTCAGAATGTAAGCATACCTTTTGATCTACAGTAGTTAGATTTAAGGAAGATAAAACCTATTTTAGTATTACAATAGAGCTATGATAGAAACTAATTGTTGCTTAATTGAGATGCATAGATTTATGTGACTAGAAATGGCGTATGTTTTTAACAGTAAATAGATGCACTAAACCCCACATATTACAGTATGACTTTAATCCATCTTGTTTCATTTTGCATTACAGATTCTACGAAGTATTTTGGAATTTTCAATTGCAGATTGGTCACTGCCAATTTAAGAACAGCTGAACATTTAAGCATACACATAGCACAAGCATGTACAAAGCAGACCGTAACATGCTTAAATTGAATTAAACAAGATATAAACACTGGACTAATAACTTAAAATCAAAACTTGATTATTGAGGATTCTCATTAATTTGAAATAACTACTAGCAGAGAAAATATAATTTTTTTAAACACAAATTGTAATAAGATTTAAGGATCAAATTCTGCAATAAAACATTTCTAGACTTCAATCATCTACTGAATATTCAAAGCTTATTAAATTCTAAATTAACCCACTCTTATCGATCAACCTCCTGCCTCTAAACATATTTAGAACACTTATCCAAATCTGATTAAACTCCTCACTTAGGAAAATTAATTAGTAATTACTGCATTTTGGTATAAACCATGTCAACTATGTACAGTAGAACCAGACAAGATTGAAAACTTATTCCATATTTGGTTTATTATAGGTGGTGTAGTGGTTAACAGTCCCGCCTGGCATTCGGGAGACCTTGGTTCAATTCCCAAGGTCGGCTGCCTTGAATTGGTTTTCGTGGTTTCCATGGTCCTTACAGGCAAATGCTGAGGCAGTTCCCATTAGTCGGCCACGACCGCAAGTACCCTCCCACCTCCCCCCTCCTTCCCAAGAAGGGTATAAAGAGCAATAAGCTCGTAGCCCGGTAGGGGATAAACAAACAAACAAACAATTTGCCTTTTTTTTAAACAACATCATATTGCAGATGGGTTTTGAATCTTAAAGCTGACTAACAATAGCAAACATTTTGAGAGAAGTGTTAATTTACTAAACAAACCTCAGATATTTGTATTTTATAAAATGTTAAAATATTTTTGTTTGATGTAAAAAGTATCTTGAATGTAGTGAGTATAACAAATACTCACCATACATGTTATAAATCACTGTCTAAATGTTGTTTAGTTTAACTATGTAAATGGATTTCTTTGTTAATTAATGTACTTGAACATACACCACCATATAAATTATGGTATAATTATTTATCCTTATTGTTCTTTGGGGTTGATTTTTTGGCAAAAAACCTGCACAACGCCACCAAAGGAGGTAACGGATATCACAGAAAAATGCTGAAAAAGCCTCATTGTCAATGCATATCTTGTGTCACATGACTCTATTCACCCAATTAACGTATTTAAAAAAATTAAACAGGCCTTGGAATGAGAGGGCATGAATATGCAAATATTTATTAATCTGGCTTAATGGCGCCAAAATAAAAATGAATTTCAATTTTTCAATTGTAAGCACTTTCCCAGGGCTTTTTTAGGAAATCAATCCCACAGAACAATAATAAGGCAAAATGTTGCCGATATTTATATAGAATATCGCATGGAGGCAGCCTCGTAGCCAGACCATGGTATTTAGGGTGGCATTGAAAAAAAGTTGGGTGGCATGATTTACATCACTCCAAAGCATAAAACTTCATGAGTGAAAAGAAGCCATTCATTAAAGACATTTACAATAAATGTCAATATTAGGACACACCCACCCCTTTGTCAACTTTTGTCGACGTTTAGAGAATGGACAAACCCACTGCCATTGTTGACGTCATCTTGTTTTTTAATATTTTTAATTATATATTTTAATATAAAATATACGGCGCTTCAACTACTGAAATTATTATGTCAACCCGGTGAGGAATGACCCCCCACGTGGCACCTTATTGGTCAACTTTTGGCAAATGACCCACCTACCCAACCGCAAACGTCTTTAATGAACGGCCTCAAAGTTATACTTTACATTGCCGGAATTATCCCCCTTTGCAGAAAAAAGTGCAAGTTTTCATGCTAAATAACATAACAAAATTGGCCCTTTTGGTAATTATTAGCCCATTTTTGCGTGTTTTTGAGCTAAGAAAGTCACCGCCGCTCCATATTCTGACAATTTTTGCAATAACGTTCAAAAACCACCAACTTTTCACCTGCAGTCCTAATTTTGACAAAAATATTTTGGGTAGCAATCTCCCCCCTGGCTCTGGTAACAACTTATACAATAGTCTGTGCCACTGAAAGAAACCAGGTACTAAACCCACCCAGAAGAGCTATGCTACCTTGTCTGTGTCTGCTAGCTTGGCGGTGCACTGGACCACAGTTCAACTGTGGTACCTGCAACCAATCACAGCATAGATTTGAACTTTTAGCTGCATGCATTGGTGGTCGCAGACAATCATAGCTCTCCTGGTGAGTTTAGTAGCCTACCTGGCATCTTTCAGTGGCACGGACTATAGACATGCTTTTGCAGTAAGGAGTAGGGATCTGGAACAGTGTGGAAATTGCATGGCTTTCACAAGAAACAGTTGACAATTCATTCAACTGAATTATTATTCCCAATTTCTTAAATAATTACTATCTCATTCACATAATTTCATATGCTTTGTATTTACTTCCAAAATGTTTCAGTTTTTGAAGTTTTGTTAAAATTGCTACTCCCATTGGCATTCACAGGATTTTTGCCAAAGGGGGCTTTGGGGAACAAACCCTATCTAGGTGCGTTAGTTGCATCATAAGACAAGTCTATGGCATTTTCCAATTTAATTCAAAATTAATTTTAAAATTATTCTAACAGGTTTAATTTATTAACGAGTGAACGAATATTTTACTAATTTTGATGTAATTGACATTTGGTGCGGCATTAATAGGGGTGGCATTGTAAGATCTCATTTAAGGTAGCATGAGAAGTTGCTAGGGGTGGCATTGCCACCCTATACCACCCCCTGGCTACTGGGCTGGTGGTATTCAATGTGATACTTATATGTAAATACAGTAAGGTAAACATTTAATATATTATTATAATTAAAACTAGATATTGCTATGTAATTTACTTGTAAAATGGGAAATGTACTAGTTTATAACACTGTAAATGTGTCAGTAAATAATTTACATGTTACCATTTACAATGTATCAATGTTTATGTTCTTATTCATGTATTTTGCCTATATATAGAAATAAAGAAATGGTCAATGCCTTGGTTTAATGGCCCCATAATGATTGTATGTACAGAATTATGTAAAAGAAATGATAATTTCATCAAATGCTAAAATGTGGTATTTATAAGATGTATATAAATGACAGTAAAATTGTTATAATAAACTAATTGAGATACATTTCTAAGAATCAAAATTTCTTTAAACATTGAAAGTAAAACTTACCTCAAATCAATTTATTTTTAGATTAATAAACATATAAAGCTGACCGAGAATGTAAAATTAGAATTTGAACCACATCAGAAGGAAAAGTGCAAGTTGACCATCTTGTGTATTCCATGCTATATCAATTAATTTCGTGCATTTTTTTTAGTCCTTCACAAAATAACTTGTATTCTTACATTATTTTTATTTTGATGGTCCACATTCTTGTGTTTTTTCAAAGTCACAGCTGACTATTTTACAAATGAACTCTATTTTCTAAACCTGAGGTTTTTGTTTGTTTTGCCTGCATGTAATTTTTTCTGCTTTGAAAATAATTGAGCATGAGGCTAGGACATGTAATATTGTGTAATATTTTAATTAATATGGAAATGAGAATTGAGTAGCAAATTTGGTGGAGTATTTGCTTGCAGACAATTTTTATGTCTTTTACAAATTACACATGTATAATGTCCTGGGCAGACAGAATATAAGAGTATAATACAGGGTGATTAAAAATAGCTAACCGCCCCAAAAATTTCAAAAAAATATTCATTTATATGAAAAATAGTTTTGGTATGGAATTGGAAGTCAAGGGTGGAGCATCCAATGGTGCCAAAAAATTTGACCTTAGACCTAACCTTAAAGGTCATTGAAAAATCTAACCTTTTATCCTTTGAAGATAGCAAAAAATCCCATTACAAAGTTAAAGATCAAGAGTAATTTAGTGTTACTGCAGTATTTTTATTCCATCACTGTTGGTATTTAATCGATAATTATTGTTTATTAACACACAGCATACCCTTGTATAATAATAGTCCCAAAAATGTACAAAAAACATTTCATTTTATCAAATTTTTTTTATTTTGTAATTTTTTTTTAATTCTCTGGTGGTGAGTATAAAATATTTAATGTTTTTCTGACATTAATACATTTCTGTCTCGTGATAAAGATCAACTTAAGGATGTCAATAAAGTTACTTAAAACTAAATTTTATAATAAAAACACATATTTGCAATGACAAAATCACAAAACTGTAAGATAATGCACTCAGTAGCACCCTGTTTCTCCCAAGTAGGCTCAGCAATCTTCCCTGTTGATATCTTCTGCAACTTACTCCTTAGCACTCCAATCTCCAGTGC
Organism: Proteroiulus fuscus; assembly: GCA_034700285.1. Lineage (NCBI taxonomy): Eukaryota > Metazoa > Arthropoda > Diplopoda > Julida > Blaniulidae > Proteroiulus > Proteroiulus fuscus. The sequence continues at coordinate 6,519 of JAQIXP010000745.1, forward strand.
TCCAATAATAATTTATTACAACTCCAGTTGTAAATAATAAACACAATTATTTATAATTCACTTTCACACTTTCCATTTACACAAATAAACTATCAAATTATAACAATCGATAGAACTCTTAACTCACTTATTCACACATACAATCACTCTCTACTCTGAATCAAGCAGAACTACCTCCTTTGATTTCCCAATCAGAACTGTTTGCATTCATTCCCACATTCACTCTCAAGCAGACTCCATCTTCTGACTTTCCTACATAGAGATAGATAATATATACTTACTTTATACCAGAGGTGGAATGCAGGCACCACTCCTAGTCTGTGTGAACAGTCAGTAAATAACAGGGGCACACAAATCATAAATTATGCCATAGTAGTTCCATAACATGACCAAAGGGGGACAATCAGAAGATCATGTAGCAAACGCTATGTTAGTAATGTTAAGTATGTTGCATGATGGGAGATGTCACGTGGTCATGAACACCTGGTACGATACCTGCCGAGCAGTGTTGGCTAACGACGCACTAGGAAAATGACATGCTAATTTCTGCAAATCATTCAAATGTTGAATTGAAATTTGAATTCAAATTGCCGCTATGTCCATTGCCATGGTACCACTGACGTTGCAACCCACGTGGCCTACTGGTCATGTGCCATCCCCAGGGATTTGGGCTGTTGGTCACGTCATGACCCCCGTGTTTCACCATTTCCACATTATGACCCACGTGGTTTTTAGGTATAATAGGCCATTCCACACTATAATCCGATACGGAAAGTATAAGCTTATGATTCAGCCCTGTGCTTTCCTATCAGAACTGCCTCTCTTAAATTCACAATCTACACTGAAATTGGACATTCAAAATTGCACTGCCACATCACATGACCTCATAATTACCATATTAACAATGAGTCATCAAGACTCAGCAAAACTCTCAAAACAACGCATTTGGGCGGGAAAAACGGCGCCAACAATACACAACTTTAAAATCAATGTATTTTTTATTAATATGTACATAATATATGCAAATATCTGCACCTGTGCATCTTAATAAGTAGTGGAAGGAAAATGTTTTGTTAAGTTTGGAAAACCTGGTTTGAAAAGAAAACATTATAGTTTAGCTTTGTTGGATAGCTAACACAGAAAAATATATACAAAACTTCACTATATTATAAAATTAACAATTACATTACAAGATAAATAGTTAATAAATAAAATGTTTGGTGATTTCATCTAATGTTTTAAGCATATACTAACTTTCTTTTTACAATACAAACTATTTTTAAAACATTTAGAAGTTCCCAGATGCCTGTTGTAAAAATTAAGAAATTTGGAAAAAAATAATGCTGAATACCAATTATGACAATATGAAACCATTGCTATACCAACATAATGATAATAATACTAGTAATAAATACTACAATTATGTAGAAATGAGAGGGATAAATCATAGGCATTTCTGTTATTTTTTTTAAAGCTTGCAAGAACCCTCACTGAAGCACTTGAAGTAGCAACTGAAAGATGTGGAGATTTTTCCAAAACCAGCAGATTGTCTACATGTTTATAAACATTTATTATGCATTATCCTTGCAGGATTAACTAACACCACAGAGTACTTAACCTGACATGACTTTTGACCACACTGATAAAGGACATGGAATTCAAGACTAAAAGCTGTTGGGATGTACAGGATGGCCCATAAGAAATTGCCAATTTATAATTTTAAATAACTAGATTAAATTTTAAAAATAATCAATTCACATTTTGAAATTTGAACACACTTGGAGAAAGTGTTCTGAATATGATTCAGTGCTGCCATCTTCTATTGGAATGGTTACTTACTAATAAAATGAGGAAATTTTATCATTGACTGCTATCACAATCACAGTGATAATAGTGTTATTGTTCAACAGGAGTATTGAATGAAGTCCAAATTTCAATATGATATATTAACAGACAAATCATTTTCCAAATGTTCTATATAAGTAGGCTACAAATAATACATCAGTATTCTTGATTAACATTCTGTGTATAATTGCCTTGTCTCAGATGCAATGCCAGAAAAATGCATCAATTAAATTTACTTTACAATGAGCCAAACAGAATGTTCTCAGTGTTGATCTTGAATGCTGCCAAATTCATTAAACTTTAAAACATAAGGAGAATATTTGTCTCTACAGATCAATAAACGTTTACAAAACCAAAAATTGCATTTCAATGCTGCCACTGTGTTTTGGGATAGCCAAAATTATAAAAAAACACTCATTTACCTTGCAAGCAGGCACCATTCCATGACTGATTTAATGAACCTTTCCCGGTTTCACCTTGCAAGAACATGGACTTATACATGCATTCCTTAATCTTTGAGACAAGCATATGACTACTGGCAGTATAAACCAGATAACAGCTGCATCATTCTGCTGACGAACACTTCTTGCTAGTCAAGCAGACAGAAAAATGAGCAATGTGATCCAATGTATTTTCCAAGATAAAAATTTTGATTATTAAAAACTGCATTAATTACACTTGAAACAGACCACCCTTTATAATTTTGCATAAAAATAATAGCAGAATAATTTCCAAATGAAGTTATATAATACTTCTCACACTTATTAAATTTAGCATTTAATTGCTTCAATTCTGATGAGAAATGTTTATTGCAGGCCTAACTTAAAATAACATATCTTTGAAGTGCAAGTGTGCAAGCTGAATGTTAATCACAATATTCTTAATGACACCATTGTGCTACCAAAGATATTTGCCTTAAATGCCTCAATTGACCAAGCCATGGTGGTTTAGTGGTAACACACTCCTCTGGCATTTGGGAGACCTAGGTTCAAAACCAAGGTCAGCTGCCTTGACATGGTTTTCCTGGTTTCCAAATCCATATTCCATATTCCATATTCCATATTCCATATCTGTGCGAAGCACAGGCTGTCTGCTGGTTGATATTTTACAAAAAAATGGTAAAAATATGAAAGTTTGAAGTGCAGCGGCGGTCTGGCACCACTTTATCAGGGTGGGCCAAGCATGTAAAATTTACCGACTAAAACATCAAAAATAATATTCCATTAAATCAACGTCCAAATCCAAATACTTATTATAGTTGAGTCAAAATAAGTTTGTGAATGATACGTCACACCCCTTTTTCAACCTTAAATTATTTAGCCTCCTCTGAAGGCATTCACTAAATGGTACTAAACAAACACCATTCAAAAAAGGGACCTTCAAAAAAACTCAATTTTTGAACGATAATAACTCTTGATCCTGATAGAATTTTGAAAAACGGATTGCAGATTCGGATTCAGCATGCTCGAATTAGTGCACATGAGTTTTTTCAGCTCACTCGGCTGAATTTTGGTAACATACATACTGACTGACATTTCCCTATTATTAGTGGAATCAGACGCATGCAGGTACGTATACACTATAGCACTGGTTGTACCAATGAAAATATGATTATAACCTGACATTTGCATTGATTAATTACTTTGTTGATGATTTTCTCAATGACAGCTTAGTCAAATAGGGCATTTTCACTTTTACAAAACTTAATTTATACTTTTTCTTATGTATGTGTTAAGGCCCTATATAATATATAACTGTATAACTGCATGCAGGTATCGATTCTTGTATAATTTCATTTGACGTATTGATTTTATATTTTGTCAGAAAGATGTATTTTCGGGAAAATATAATTCGTGCTAAAATTGATATACGAGTATGTATACTGAATAGCAGTGTCATTGAGAATATTTCTGAGAAGATATGGAAATTGAATACTGGGAATTTTGCAAGCAATCAAAACATGCAAATTTTCATATTTTGTGCAATTTCAAATTATATAATGAGTATACTTCTCGTATTTACACTTCACAAAAATTTTGCACATATACTTGTAGTTGTCGAGAACTGTCGTTTTCTGGATAAACATATGCAAATGAGCTGAAATTGTATGAAATTTTTTTTTAGGAAACAGTTTTCAGTTCCATGTTGACGAATCGTAAACTGCCTGAAATGTTATCGGTATCAGGTTATGGCTATCCAATTGTATATATCAAGTTCAAATTATTTTAACAATACCGGTATCTAAAATTATTAACTCTGTCCAATATTCCACAGCCCAATGATGCTAGATGGCCAATATGCATGTCTTTGAAAAGGGGGTGTTGAGCCAAAAAACTTTGGAAAACCCTGGTATACCATACATCCTTTCACTTTTGAAATCTCTTATTTGCTAAAATTTAAATAAAATATTAAAAATAAAAAGGTTATGTTAAACATTGCAATGGCAGATATAGGTAATGACCAACAGCTGATGGCTAACGGCTTGATTCTTCATGAATTAAAAGTTCGATTCAATTCAGATTAGTACCCTGCATGCCATCATGATATCATGATGCTATTTGGTAGGGGGTTATCTCACAATCAGGAGGAGATCACCACGTCAGTGACTTAATCATCATTGTTAAATTGGCTCTTTTACAACAAAAGAAAAAGAGTAAAAAGAACATTAACCTGCATGGGTTTAATTTTCTTAATGTAGTTTTTCATTAAGTTATCGATCGATTGCAGTATCGCACAATAGTGTAATTTTGTCTTTGAAATTCACCACTTCATATGGCACAATTCTAAATTATTTGATTAATTTTTATTAATTTTTGTGTCTTATATTTGGACTATCAGCAGTAGATGCAATATAGGGCCTACCTTGCCAAATTTTCTGTGTACTGAAACGTATAATTTGTTGTGAAAGATGATGCAGGCATTGTGTTTACATTTTGAAAATAGTTGTTTTTCAGCTGCTTTATTTCTGCATCATTTCACGTAGTTTTTGACGTCATCGTCTACTCTTTTAAAATCCGTGCCTGCATGATCTGTGTTTAAAAATATCCAATTTTTCATAAATACGAGCTCGTATAATAAAGAATATCTGCACTAAATTAAAGTTGTGGGGGACTTCATGATAGGGTCTGCGTCTGCATGACACTCTTTTATTGAACAAAAAAAACTTGTTAATTTTAATTTATAGACAGCTGAAAATAGCTATAGTATTAACCGTCTTATATTATAGGAAAGCAATTTGCTTTCTAAAGGCATGTATAAGCCACTTCCTAAAATAGCAACAACCTACGCTTTAACCTGTTGTTTCTTATACAACAGTGTCTTAACCTTTGACAATGAATTGTTGCTTGTATATGATTGAATGACGCTGGTTTAAACTTTTGAAACGTCACATCGTTGAGGTATATTTTTTTTATCAGAAGGAAGTTTGTATACTTGACATTTTGCGATTCGGATATCATTTTTGCTTTCTCATGTTCGAGGGTAAAAGATGTACAACAACAACAATCCACTTGTCGTGTTTAGCAAATATTCCAATAAACTATAAACATGCTATATATATACTGATCACATTTATATGCAACTGTGAAATATATGCATGGTATGAAAGAAACTTTTCTATGTAGATTTATAATATGTCATATGGTTATATTATTATGATACATGCTGTAGGCCTGGGGAGAAAAATAATGTTATTCATCTGAGATTAATTCGTTAACATTGTTATAGCAGCCAGTAAATATATAGTTATGCGCAGACAAAATGCAATGGATTACATATAGTTTACATTGGTGTAGGAAAATATTGTTGTTAGAAATTTTGTAACATGTATACATTTTTAGTAAATGCATCTGTACTATTATTAAAAAGTCATGATAAGGAAATGAACATGTAGAAATTTATGGTCAAAGTGACATCCATCCATGTTGAAAGAATGCAAATTTGCAAACGAATTTACTAATCTGGGGACGTATCATATAGGAATTTTGTGAATTATAAAGTTTAATTTTTTTTTAAAAATTGACCAATTTCATGTATAAGTTTTATTAATCCAAACGTTACCCAGATCATAGCTTAATTGTTGAATATTATTATCGATATAGTATACTATATGGTTAAATTAAATTTATTTGGATATTACCAGATAAAGTAACAGTACCATTTCAAATATATATTTTATATTAAAATTAATATTATACAACAATTTTGCACTTTTAAAAGCCTTGCATTTTAAAACTTATATCCTTTACATTTGGCTGTCCATGGATTGATTTACACATGACTATAGAGTTGTATATATAGAACCTATAGAGCAGCTATTATTATAGTAAAAATTGAAGTAATTCACCATTTCGAGAATTATTTGTATTTATTTAGAAATCCTACCAATCTGTAATATCTGATTTAAGTAAGTTGTTGACAATTCAATTTATGAAGGTTTTTCTTCCTGAACATGCTGATTTATTCCCGACATTATTTTGAAATAAAATATTAAATGCATGGCTTAATTGAAAATTAAACTTTTTATATGCTAAATAGTTGTGGCATTGACACAGGGATGTGATTGGCCTCAATGAGAATGTCAATATAATAAGGGAAAGGTTAAGAAAGTTCCGTATTCCATCTTATCAATATGTATAATCTACTTCTGCCATTTGCGCAGAAGATGAACAGGATCAGGTTGCTAAGGCTTTTATTTATTATTTTACAATAGTCATGCGTTATGGGACAATTTCTGAACTGAGAATAAAGGTATAAATGCCCAAAGCTACACTAAGAAAAAAAATGAACGTAAAGGTCAAATGTAAAAGCTTATACGAGCGTAGTTGTATAGTATACACTGAAGTGGTAGTGATATTGATTTTAAAGCAAATGAAACATTTGATAAACTATAGTGAGGTTTAAAAGTTAGCATTATGCTAGTTGAAACTACTAATCACTGGTTCTGTGAGCATATATCCATGGTTGTCAAGCAAAAATGTCTGCGATCAACTTCTAATAATCCCAAAACAAACAAATGAAAATTGTAATAACTAAACTTAAACAGTAATAATAATAATAATTAATCAGCTTGCAGTTAAATGATTTCATTGCATAAATGGCTTGTGTTGGCTACTTTGCATAGCATAGCTGTAGTGTGTGATTGTCTACCGTATAGGGGCTCAACTGGTGGTTGGTGTTCATAAAGTGAATAATGCATATAAGCTGTTTAAATTAGTTTTGAATTTATTAAATATTGAACAAATTTATTGAGTGGCCCTCCAAATATGATGTAAAACTAAAGGGTGAGGGTTTCAAACATGTTCTATAATTCGTAATGAGCAATTATTTTGGGGATTTGTAAATTTAAAGTAAAATGTTTTTAACTTTCATTTATGATTTCAATTTTACTCAACTTGCTTTTTAATTTATTATTGTTGTAATATTCAATTGTTGTGAATTCTGGAAGACCGGTAAATATAAAAACTTAATAGGTTGCAAACATTTTAAGATTTTAATTAATTACTGGTAACGTGGATGCTGGTATAATTTTTTTGTGGAAAGAAAATCCAAAATCAATTATTTCAAATAAGGGCTGACCTTGATGACGGCTTGCACCCTGATTCTTATGCAATTTGTGGTACAATAGCCTTTCCTGTCTACAGAGGGCGTTGCTTTATGGTGAAGTAAACTATTGGTAAGGCTACGGTAAACAATACTTTCTTCAATGATACCGTACATGACAATTTTATAATTCGTAAGTATAGCATAATATAATTACTTCAGGGTTCGTCCTGGTATATTTTATAATCAGATTACTTTGTTTTTTAGACTTGCACTTTGCATAAAACAAAAGAAAACAAAGTTCTTGATGGCTAAATTACTTTTATAAAGTTGTCACATGTATCAAAATAGTTTTCAAAGTTTGGTCCAGCCTTAATTATAAAGCAAATAAGTAAATAACAATAATACGAGTAAAAAAAAAAATATAAAAATATCATGATATTCGTGAGTTTAGAAGAATGTGTATGATATACCAAAGGATGGTGAATACCATCGCTATTATATCCATCATAGTTTTACATGTTTGAAGTGGCAAGGCACTTATTTTATTATTTCAGTAATAGAAAACGACAGAATGTAACAGAAAACACCCCGATATCCATCCCTGTCGGCATAACAGGTGATTGATTACTAAAAATCTGTCATTACTTTAGGAATGTCTATACAATTGAACAGAACAAGTTCAATACCAAACAACAAGTTGCTCTACGATTGAGCATTCCTTTAAGATTAAGGTAAACCCTTACATGCTTAATTAATTGAAAGAATAGGACTAATGAAATAATGTGGATGCTTTCCTTTAAGCCTGTTTAAATTCTGCCTTAAATCAATGAAAAGCTTAAAGCATATTTCTAAAAAAATATAGTCTAATACATGCTTCAATTTAAAGTGGCAAAGACACAATAAGTATAGCTCCCGAAATAAATCAAAAATATTCATCATTTTCAACTTACCTTAGCCTTGAACTTTCCATTTTTTTCTTAGAAATGTCAACCAAGAAGCGTTATCGATGCATTGAATTGCGAATGTATACTCGTTTGATTCCTTATTTTGAATTAAAAGCCTTCCATAAGGCCAATCCCATCCCAGTTATCATTAAAATGTATCTTCATCGCTGTTATTTCATAGCCACTTGTGGACATTATGTCATGTGTATGTACTTCAAGACATAGAATCACAATGTGTTTTTTGTCCCTCTCTTTTTCTGCAATCTCGGCGTAGGTTGCAAGGTTGCAAGAATCCGTGTGGTTTTTTTTTTTTTGGCCGTGTATGCAGCGTGTTTAATATCAACGCCAACACGATGTCCACGATTTAGTTTTACTGCATTTGCCAAGAAATCATGCTTGAATACTGCATTTTCCAGCACTTTTCACCATTCGCACAACACACATGCTGATACTATCGATTTTTTTACTTCTCCAGGAGCTGAATTTCAACCGAGAGTTTGGGATATAAGAGTGCTTGTTTTATCTCCGCTCATTTGGGGTCCATTCACCCCGATATGTGCATTTCACATGGGTTAGAGGTAGTAATAATAATCAAACGAATAATGGTACAGTGCTGATGGAGAAAGCGAAGAAGAAGAAGATGAGGAGAGAAAAAAATCGACTTCCCTTATACCATTATACATACGGCCAGCACGCTAGCAATTCCGGGTTGGTACAAGTTGGCCCCTGGGAATTGTCTTTTCTCCATTGGCTAGATGACGTTATCGCCTACTGCAGAGAGATCGAGAGAGTGTGAGGTAGAACGGATGAAAAACGTTCAAATTCAGTTTGTATGCCTATTCCCATTCCAAGCACCACAATGTATTATTTTTGCATTTTGCATCAGTCGTATAGTGATTATATCGCACTGATGCTGCGCAGCCTCCCGAAGACGTACTGTACCGGTGTTTGAACGTTTTCTGCTTTACAAATGCGTTTTTCCTCCCTTTTAATCCGGAATCGGTGCGAGCTGCTGTTGGTAATGGCCATCCTTGCTAATCCGAAAATGAAAACCAATGCGCCCTTGAACTGGCTTAGAGGTAGCCTAGCTCGTGCCTGGGGTTTTTAGGCCCTACGTCACAGTGAGCGTAATAACTGTGTTCCTACAACAGTTACCATGTTGGGTTTACGAAATGACGTACGACCCCTCATCCTCCCTTTTGTTTTGCGCCCCTAGGCCTTTATGGAGTCTTGGACCCAACGAACCAATGGTAGACCTCCATCGATCGCATTTTTGGAAGATCTTTCCTATGTACATGCTCCAAATGCACATCCCCTTTCTGCAAAATGCTGTGTTTGTTTACAAGGCCCCCTAAAATCCATGCGCTGAGCCTCGGAATGGAAATGTTTTTACAAGCGGGAAATGCGTCATTGATCACTTGATTTTTATTTTTAAAAAAAATCAATTAAATGCACCTTGTTTGATAATATTTACGTTTTCGGCAGTTGTTATGGTGTGCAATAAAGTATAACAGTATACACGCACCTCTAATAATAACCCAGGGTAATTTTGTTGTTTTGTGAAAGGTCCGATAATTAAATGACCAGTGATAACTTCATTTTACAAATGAAATTAACATCTGTGCTACGTATTTGTCGCAAACACTTACCATGCTATTGCGTGTAGAAATGCAATCTTTTAATCAAAATATTTTGCTTTAATTAGTATGCTAATCATATTATCAGGTTTTAACAAACAAAAGGCAATTCAATTACAGCAATCTTATGAATTGAAGACATTTTTTTTATAATGAAAAGGCATTTTAAAAAATGTTTTGATATACATACGAGCAAACCCGATTAGAGGTTCCGTCAGACCCTTGCAGATATCTGATGGAGCAATAATCTTTATCCGCGCGATAAGGCTGCGAGAACTGGAAAGCTGCAGCTCAAAGTTGATAGTGTTCTTTTTTCCATTCAATTTGTATGGCAAAAACAACGCCATCAGCTTTGAGCTGTAGCTTTCCCGTTCTAAGCTGCTTACATAAATACAGCCTAATAGTTGCACATTTTCTGTGCAGTGCCAGGGAAAAAACGGTATCTACAAAAACTACACCAAACTGGGGCTTTTTCAAGGAACTGTTTTCCAAGAAAATTGTATGACATGTATGCAATGTGTGATTGCATACGTTCAGGGGACATCCCTCACCACAGTGCAAACATTTTCGTTTCTTAAGAAATAATTATTTTTTTTTGGAATCAGAATTTCCAATTTTTGTTGATGTAAATTTAAATCCTAAAGTTTGAAAACAATTCATAGAGTTATATTTTATTCTTTATAAAATTTAAAACAAAATTTTAATCTAAAATAATTAAAAATGGCTCCTGAAATGAGGCTAAATTGCTTTCATCTTTCCATAATCTAATATAAATATATGTACGTTAACTCAGAAAATGTATTGAAGGAGAATAACAAACAGTTATATGGATGCTCGTTTTTTATGCTGCATCGAAGGGGAAACATGTCATAACTTGTCAAACCAAATCTGTAATATTAACTCAATAATTTGCATGAAACTGCATAGTCAATAGCATCTACATTTATTACCCTATTTATGTATATAGGAAAAAAGTAGAGATGAAATTGTTTCGCACCTTCGTGTCTATCAAACTCCTGCTGAATCCTGGGGAGAACAGATGGCAAACAATAGCGTCAATGCAATCTATAGAAAAATATATCAATTATTCCCAGGGGCTAGCTTTCAGTACGGGCCTGTTGGAAATGCAAGCATTTAAAATTCAGTTACAGCTGCCATGCAGTTAATCCATGCAATTAACAAATACAAAAACAAGTTATGCAATTATGCCAAAATACTTACTAGACATTTTTTAAAAATCGTAGCTGAAGTTAATTAACATTTGTCTCACCTATGGAAACAAGTCATTTTTTTTAAATTATGGATGTTCAATACCAATGTACATCGTCCAAAGAGATTATTTAATTACCACAACTTTATAATAAAAAATAATAGAACCTTGGAAACCATTACTTTTCTAAAATACAAGTATGGCGCCAATTTTTTCGGCTCCATTTACAGTGTTACGTGAATATTATTGGCGCCATCTATAGTAGTTACTTTGGTTTATTTAAACCATTGACGGCGTTTATGTTTTGGTATAACTTTTACAGTGAAATACTTGCATTGTATAAAGTCGCCACCATCATATATATTACCAGCGTATGTATATATGCAATATATGGCTTGAAGGGGATAGTTATATGAACCAAGATCGCCAATACTCACTTTAATCCGTTGGTGGCGCCATTCATATCTGCGAAAATAACTATTTTTTATGAAACTCATTTTCTACCAAATAATGATGTTTCCATGCAAATAAATCTTTATTGAATTGTAAGTTCAATTAACATTTCAATTTCCATGTCTGTCATCGTTTATTATTATTATTTTAAAAATAGCCTTTATAACATGATGATACTTTTTTATATTCAGTTGTGGAAAGGAAAATAATTAAAAAGAAGACATTTATTAAAATCCTAACGCGATATATCGCGTTAGTAATGATTTTTATCTCTTTTTTTGCAAATATTATTCATCCTCAATCTAGACTTTTTTTAATTAAAATGCCTTGAGTTAAGATTGTTTTTAAAAGCTGGAACACCCGTTAAATATGATGCTAAATGTGTATGCATACAATGAAAATAAAATACAGATAAGTAAATATTTTGAATGCGTTTAAGTATTATAATAATATTTGATTGTTTAAAATTTAAGTGATGATTGCCATGACAGGATTTTTTTTGAAGAATAATTATTATATCTCTCTTATATATGAATAACTGCATTTTGCTTTAAGGCAAATTATAGGTAAAATTAATTATAAGGCTATACTAAACAATCACCAGTTCATCTTGTATAAGACAACCAAAGTTCATTGCAAATTTACTGCAGTTGTGTTTCATAAAATTTTTAGAATCTAAAAGTTTGGCAGCAATTCTTTAACAGTTTATAGACCTATTCACTGGATAGAATTAATTGGTATTGTTTTTGTGTACCTGCATGACAATAATAATAATTGTTCTAAAAGAATATCTTAATTCAGCTAAGTCAGATGTACATTTCTGTAATTTCATATTTTATTTGGTTATAAATATCAGTTGAGTACTTTAGAAAAAATTGAAATGAGCAAAAATTTAATCAAGTTTTAGAATTCGGCCATGTGTTAGCATTGGTGCCGCCATCTATACCTATTTTTCTAAAAGTTTAGTTTTGTGGAATTTTGATAATGGTGACGAGTAGGCAATGAAATCAACTGAACAAGGTTTACGGTAATGTTGCTTTCATGCCTTTCAAAACATATTGATACGCTTATTAATAATCATGGACATTTTAATGCAAATTGATTAGATGTAAACTCGTAACATTAGTTTTAAAGTGTTAGAACTACCTTATAGTCACACCTTTAGCAGCATTTCACCTATACTGCTGACATTTTTAAAGTTTGTCCCAATATGGGCAAGGCCTTCTGATATGGGTCACTGTGTTAATAGTTCATTTCTTTTCAATTCAGGTGAAAAGTATGCCTTCGACACAATGAAAGCTATCATTTAAGACGATTAGGACTGCATATGTTCGTGCTGTTAAATCGTTTTTAGCAGTTTCTATTAAAGTATGAAGCATACGTTGGTAATTGTGGGACCAAGTATAAATGATGAACTCGTTATCAGCGTGGACTGGCCACAAAAACAAATCTTTAACCAAAATCCACGTAAGACCCAAACGAAGTTTATACAAAAAACTACGACAACAGCCAGAAAAATGCAATCAAAATGCCTCGAAAGACATTCTCCACGACGCAGAGGCAACGTCCTCATTGAATTATTTGGACACAGACGATTCAGAAGAAGAGATTGTGACTTACGAACTTACGAATTTAAAAAAACTAAGAAAGGCAAATTTAGCAAAATCTGGACGGCTAGCTGACCAAAGAAGTGGAACGTGCCTTTCGACAACGGATTTTGTTGAGAAAGAAATAGAAAGTAATGACACTTTGCACAGCATAGCTCTACGATACGGATGTAAGGTGGGTAGCAGGTTGTCCTTTAAAAAATACTTTTGATTGGGATTAAGCTATATTTTAATGCTATCAAGGGGAATGGTAGAAGTAATTATTTTAATAGGACTTCATAAATCAATTGAACAATTTAATTCCTTTATCATTGCAAGTTTTGTCTGATTTGAAAGCTGCTATGATGGATTACTCCAAATTCTTTTTGAAGGTTTGGGTTTGGTTGATAAGGCATATGTAAAAATAGTTAGATCAAAGATCAGATGTGTGCTCACGAATGGATATTCCTTTTATTATAAAACATTTTAATGAGACGAGGGCAAATTTAAAATAAGTTACTGAACATTTTGGTCAAATGAGAATATTAAAAATGAAAAATTATATTTATGCTACTGTCAAACTAAAGATTAATTTATGCAAAATATCTGCTTAGTTAAAATGCTATTCTATTAACCCAATAATAGTCTACATTTTTAGTTTAACTTATTTTTTAACATACTTTCTAATCTTGGGATGTTCTATAAATTCATAACTTTTTCCTTTTTTGAATCCCTTCCCCCACCCAACTCATTATTAGTTCAAGAAAATTCAACATGCAAGTGTGGGGGCATCCTTAAAAAAATTGTTGACAGTCAATTATCATAAAATTAACAGTCACTGAAAATTTGGTGAAGTTTTCCTATTAAAAATTGCATTTTATTTAAAAATATTTAAATTAAATTGGATTTATCTTGCATTTTATTTAGTGTTATGAATCGTTTAGCCAAACCACTCCCTCCCCCTAAAGCCATTATGAATTTATTGAACGCTCCTTCTTCTAAATCTTAGTTAGCTAATAGAATAGATACATGCACAGATAAAATGAATGAAATAATATTTTTTTTCTTCTAGGTGTCCGAAATAAAACGTATAAACAATTTAATTAACGATCAGGAATTCTATGGCCTTAGAAGAGTTAAAGTTCCAGTGAGAGAACATAGTCATGCAAAAGAGCAGCTTGAGAAAGAAAATGAACTAAAGCTTAAAAATAATACACAGTTGGATTTGGAAGCCAAGGCAACAGGCGATTACAGAGGTTCACCTCAATTCATCGGCATCCGTGGCAGTCAAGATGCGCGGGAATTCTTGCGGCAAATGGATGCAGATTTGGAGAAGATACGCCAGTCAACCAAAGTACAAATGGATTCCCTTGATGAGGTAACCATGTCCTTAACTTGTAAGCGTTTCCACCCATTTCGCCAGACAAAAGAAAAGAAAAGTATTCCCACACTAAGAATTTTAATTTTTGTTATTATTACGGCACTTATTGCATTTCCAATTGTTTTTATAATATTGATGATCTACAGGAGGTCAGTGGAAGCATTCCATGTTAATTCAACTCATTTTGCAAAACAGATCACCCCAGCATCCTAGAACACCATACATTAGCATAGCAAATAAGTAATGCTAATTTGCACATGTAACTAAGGAAATAATTTGTGATACCATTCATGTTGATTAGTACTTCATGCAATTCAAATTAAGTACTACTTTTATATTTATAAGCAAATCTCCAGCAAAATTACCTGTCAATATTCACTGAATAATAATACATAAAATACTTGATGCAAAAGCTTTATTTTTTTGAAATCTTCAATGCATATGGAAATTGACATAGGCAAACAATTTATGTAATTTATAATACACTTTATTGGAATAAATACATACACAAGATTTGTTATCACAATTTCTTGTGATATGACAGAGCAATTTTGGACTTGCTTTTAACAACCCAATATGGGTATTTTTATTTTCAACTTCAAAATGCTAATTTAGCACAGGTGATCTATTTTTTCATTATAAAATGAAAAGTAAACAAGGAATTTGGCAATAGCTTTGACAGTATTTTGAAAACAAACTCGTTTTTGGGGAGAAATAATTTTAACAATAAATGAACAAATTATACATTTTCTTTGGGATTTTTGTTAAAAGTATATAAACATGGGATTTAATGTGCTCAAGATAAATGACTAAATTTAATTTGGCTAGAAAAGTAAAAAAAATTAAAAAGTGGGTCCTTCATCTAATTTGTCATCCTCATCATCTATATAATCTTCTCCATTATCAAAATAATTCGCATTGTAATCAGTTCCCTATAATAGAAAAATACCTATAAAATCTGGTGAGGTACAGAGTATGCTCCAAACATGTGAATTACTAAAATTAATACCTCATCAATTTCTGCCTCAAATTCATCTTCATCTGCAAGCAGTTCTTCGTTTTCTTCAGCTTCTTCCTCTTCTTCTGCATCTTCGTCATCTTCATTAGTTTCTTGACTCTCAAGATCCTAAATATGGGAAGAAAAACAAAAGGAAATTTTCAAAGAACTTCAGCCAGATCATGAAATTATACCAGTCTACAAAATCCTTGGTACTAAATGAACAAAATTTAATTTACTGCTGAAATCGGATTATCTGCATGAGAACAATTAATTGTATGCTAACCTTTAGTGTCTTTTCTACATCAACAGTATCACCACTTTTTCTCGACTTCTTAATTTTCGTAATTTTCTTTATTATTTTTCGCTTTTGTCCCCTTGTCTCTTTGGGAAATCGACTCTCGTCTACATAATTCATAAGAGATACATAATTTAAGAAATTGTTTTGCAAAATAATGGGTATTTAATTTATACACATCAGCTGCATGGATGTATGCAGGACCATAGACTGAATTGTTTTGAGACTATAACCATTTAAGGGGGCTGTCCACACTTTTAAAAAATGCATGCTCCTATGGGAATCTCCATGTTAACTACCAGTACACATTAATCGATAATGGCTAAACATAAATTGACGAAGTTTGATTTTTTATGAAGGACAATTACATTTACTAAAACTTGATGTATTCTTTTTTTGTTTTTTTGCCCCGTGAGTT
>JAQIXP010000746.1:0-22820 GCA_034700285.1 Proteroiulus fuscus
TAATATGTACCGTTAGTTAACATGGAGATTCCCATAGGAGCATGCATTTTTTAAAAGTGTGGACAGCCCCCTTAAAAGCTTCTTCATTAATGATATTTGCAATATTATAAAGCCATTTTTTTTAATTTGATGCAAATGGAAACGTGAATGATTTTGAGGTAACTTATAAAGGAGATATGAAGCTTCTGAATGTTAATCATAGGCACTGGCGGATATTTGGGGGGAAACGATCGCCCCCCCCCCTCCTTTTTCCCAAAACGACAGACTCAAACTAGATAAAATGGAAAAATATTATTTTGAGTGTTTTTTACCTATGGCCAAAAATTGTGGAACATTTGTTTGGGTCCGCTTCCCCCCAAACCGATCCCAAAAATCCGCCAGTGGTCTCTAGAGGAAGGATTTGTAAAAGATATGAAGGTTTTAATCGATTTAACAAACTTCTCTCTAAAAAAGTGCAATTTCTGAGATTCAAATATTGATATCTAATCTAAGGCTTAGTGTCAGGTTATTTACCTGCTAACTATACGATACCTATTTCTGCAGAGAATGTAGACAATTTCCGAATAAAGATGACGAATTTCTGCTGAATTAAAATTTTTGTTCTACAGAAATTAGGCGGTTTCAACAGCCTACACGATCTGTTTCTGCCAACAATCATGATAAAGATTAGTTTTCTGTAGAACACTTGTGACTGTTATCATAAGATCTCATTCACTATGACTCACTGACTATTGTAATACATGTGTAGCATTAATGTTACTAATTTATGATGGTAAAGGTGATACTTTGTGTTGTATGATTTTATTAGGCCATTATGTAGCCAATGGCAGTCCTGCAATACAGTCTGAAAGCTGGTGTAATTTTAGTTCCTTCAAAAACAAGGTCTGTTGATTTATGTATATTTTTTTTTCTATAAATTTTGATAAATGAATACCAAGTTAAACCAGGAACATGAAGTATTACTTACCGGTAAATGTTAAAAATGTGGGCAAGGCTTAAAAGTGATTTGAGGTATTTATCACTTGCAGATAAGGGTAGTGTTATTAGGTGTAGTAATGTGACCAGTGGGGGTTATGTCAGCATTTCTCTGGAAATACAGTTGAACTCTGATATAAATTAAAAGTTAGTTGGCATATGAGAATATAGCTTATGACCTTCGAATTCATGCAATTGCAAGATATACAGCCCTTTCAAAAAATTCTCCAAACCTTCATCAGAGTGCAAACTAAAATTCAATTGCCTTCAAATGTTACTCCAAAGAGAGTCAACCCTATGAAAAACGGTCAACGAATAGCAGCATTTTTGATGGAACATTGTCTGCTACGTGTTAAGCGATTCAGTGTTTTCAAAAATATTCCCAAAGTTCCATCACTTTTATTGAAAAAAAGCGGATGGTGAGCAGAATTTTGATGGGAAGACCGCTGTGCAGGTCTATTAAGTGTATGGAACATGAATCCGACATAATGCTTAGTTATGAGCATATCTTGCATGAGAAGTAAGACTTTGCACAATTACAATCTAGGCCTATACCCGGTAGGTGGGATATTTTTATGATTTGTTAAGATTTGTACACCCCCTTTTAGAATACCGTGCTCCAGTTTGGAATCCTTTTAATATAACCCATATACAGTCCATTGAAATGATCCAACGTAGACCTGTTAGATTTGCAAAAGGTAATTACCTAAGAAATGCTAATGTGACCAAGATGCTTCGTCTCTAAATTGGGGTTTGTTATGATCTTGAAGGGATGATGTAAGTTTAGGGTGATAAGAGAAGTTTGATTTCCCCTATAAATTTTTTAAAAATTAATTTCAGACATTCTAACGCAAAATTCGTGCTAGAATCAAATGTCATCATGATATGCTGATCGTAGACAAATTTTGGTCATATGACTTGAATAAGCTTATTTTCCATTCAAACACGATGGACCATTGTGATTAGTTTTTACGTGTTTGCTTTTTTACTGGACATTTTGAACAGGCTATGGAGTTTTTGAAAACAGAGTTCGTATTGCAGATGAAGTTAGGTCCAATGGCTTCGATAAGTTTACTTTGCTTACCTAAATTTTTGTCCTACGCTATAATTTGATGCAATTTCAAGACTACAATTTATTGAACAAAGAAAGTGGATTTTTGAAATATTGTTAACACTAATTTACCATAGGTCGATGCTGATATTCAGTGATTTTTATGTCTTAGTGTGGGCATAAGAAATTTCTTAACCTACCGGTTTTGGCCTACTTTTCAAACTACAATGTACATGAAAGCTGTTTAGAACTTCAAACAATCTGGAGCTTTAGTGTTATCCTGTGTTGTTTACTTTTCGGTATTAATTTTTTTTGTTGCTTTTACTAAAAACTTGATGTTTGCCTACAGTTTTGTGAAAATTCTAAAAATAAACTATTCAGGACGTCAAATTTGGAGATGGAATTATTTTTAGGGTGATGAATTGGGACAAAATTTATATAGTTGAGATATATACCAGCTGACAAAATTTAATGAAATATTGCTTTGTTAAAACTCAGTGAGTCTATGAAATCTAATCAACCTCTCTAGTGACTAGCATATACATGGATAATTGCATCTTTAAACAGCTGAAATTTATCACATGCTTGTTTGTTTTTTTTGTTTTTTTTTTATAAGTAATTTTTTTCCTTCTTGAACCAAGTTTGACAGGCTTAAGAAAAACAAGCATTCAGTCTTTTAACGCACATATCCCCGAGTACTTTGATATTAACTTTTAACCAGTACGGTAGTGTTGTTTAAAAGTTTTATTTGTATACAACTTTGATATGTTGCACGATAATCGTTGCAGCTGTGGTTTCAATCAATGGGCTCATCGCTGAAGTTGACGTTTATTGGCATTTTCTCAAGACAGGTAGGCCAAGCTAGCGTAGTCTAGTTATTGGCAACAGAATGAGTTTAGAACTAGTATAGATTTTTTTTTCTTTGAAAGTGTTACAAATGTAGAATATTACTTGTGTATTTTCGGATGTTCAATTTAGGTCTATCTAGGTATTAGACACACCCTAGATAACAGCAAGGTCTTGTCAAGAATGTTGGGCGAGCTAATTAGACTAAGTATGTAATGTAGACTATGACAGCTTACACTTTTTTGTCTTTGATGTTAGCATTATATTTCCCTAGCAATGGCCCAAGCCTCTCTTTTTTCCATTTTGATCTGCGAGTTTGAGTCCTATTCCATTCAGCTTTTCTCAACTCAAAATAAGCATATTTAAGCTACCAGGGTTTTGCCTACTGTGGTAGTAGGTAGCCTACCCCCAAACGTTTGCACAAAGATAGATTTTTTAATTTCCATTAGCTTCATGAGTAGGCCTACACCAGTGAACATTTTTTCTAAAAAAAGTGATCTCAAACTTGTTCCATTTGTTCAAAGGTGCACAAAAGTGTAGCAACAACTTAAACCTGTGAAAAACAGTTTATGTAAAATAGTGCAGCACTAAAATGGACCAGTAAGCTAAAGGGGGTCATGTCGGTATTGATGCAAGACCTGGTCCCAATGATGTCATCATTTTAAGAGCTCACTTTTGTGTGTAACTTTTGTTCCTTTCTTTGTTCTTTTGCTTTGCACTCATTTTCACTGAAATTTACTAAAGAACAATTACTAATCTTACACACACTGCTATTGTTCTGCCAGTTAAGAGCATTCGAACATATATACGCAGCATCATTATATGTATAATGTTTGTTAAGTTAACCAAGCCACATTTTAAAATATTCCTGGCGGGTGATGTGCACTTAATCAAAATGGTTAGATAGAATAGATGATTAAAAATTACTTTTCTTAAAAAAATGTCCTTGCATGTACAGTGTAGTTTTACTTTTTCCCCTGACCTGCAAAGTCAGGCAAATTGAGAAAAACGTTAGACGAATTGGCATATTTGCAGTTGACAGAGGCCTCAGCCTATTCCCCAAATGCCTAAAGCTAACTATTATAAGCAAAATAATATAATTAAATTGTATTGCAGTTTGCTTTGCAAAAATTAAAATGTCTGGAAAATTTTGTCAGGCCCGTTTCGATAGAGAAAAGTAAATAATAAAATGTAATTTTTGTAATTTCTTTTTTTATTTTTAACCAGAAAAGTCTGATAAAACTTATTTAAATGTCAGGCAAAAAATGCACAAACGGGAACGGTAGCTGCAGAATTCAAGCTAATGGCTACAAATATAATAAGTGGCAACCCAGTAGGGTCTCCTTATAGACCTACATAACATTTAATAAGGAAAAATTACTTGTATTACTGGTACCAAATGTTTTGACATACAAACTATGGCCTCTGCTTTAAGACTTAAATTTTTGGTATACTGACCTAAAATTCTGTTTAGATTGGCGCATTTTTAAAAGAATATAATATTATATCCTTAAAATCTATAGGCAAGATTTTTATAAAAATTCAGATTTGATAGTAGGAAATGAGGTGACCTAGGTAGCAATTTTAGCAAGTGCGTTTGATACCATTTATGAAAAATATAACGTTTCACAATTATGTTTTAACTAAAAGTATTTTTGATTCAGCGAGCTAGTCTTAATATGAGCATGTCATACTTAAAAATCATTACACAATTTCATTTATTTAAAAATAAGTAGAACATATTTTTTTACTGTTAACCCACCTTTTGGAAAAGTCTTATTTCTATAGTTTGATTTTAAAAAGTGGCAAACTGAAGTTCTGGTTAAAAATGATCTGCATACATTTTTAAGGATTTCGCCCATCTTGCAAATCATAATTCCTGCCCAAAGTAACTTTGTATACTTGTAGCATAGGCGACTCTAAACCTTGCTACAGTATAGTGGGATGGCTTATCGTGGAGCTGGTTTATGGGCTTACGTGATTCCACGAATTTTATTTTCCAGCATCAGCTTCAGGATTCTTGTCATATTGATCGTCCGCATCTGTTCACCCTAACAGAAATCATTTCGACTTTTCCAGTTGCTATGCAACCATGCAGTCTTTTCTGAATCGAGTCATGGGTCCAGCAAGATGTAGCATATTGCGGGAAAAGCTGCATCGCTCGTACGTGTTTATGGGAAAAAATGTACGAATAATACATCCTCTGTTATTAATATAAGTGGTCTGAATCGGAAATTATTATGATATTGGCCCATAACCAAGAACGAGCTCCACTATTCAAAGCGATGATCAAATAGCCCGAACTTCCAATACAGTACAGAATTTTATTACTGCAGCCGTGAATATGGCACATATTATCCTATTATCTTCAGATTTTTTTGTGCAAAATTCGCCTTTGGCATTCATCATGGCGCTATCATTTTTCATTTTGGGTAAGTGCTTTCGCATTTGAAGAGTTCAGATTGCTGGTGAAATAAAATACGGGAAAATGGGTGTTGCCATTTGTTTCGGTTTATTTCTTATCGTGTTGATGTTTTTTTCCATATGAATTCATATAATGTTCTCTGCATGGATGGAGTTAATTGATTGAAATTTGAGTTAAATATACAAGGGCTTGTTTTTTTTATGAAACCTTTTTGAATTAATTAACAACTAAGCGGAAATTGCATTCTAGTATTATTGAATGAACAGCAAAGGACTTGAGTACTGAAGAATTGCCAGAAACGCATTTTAACAGCGAAAGTGTTGATCTTAATTTTAAACCAATCTTCTATCTTGACGATCCAATTCAACAACCCAAATTCAATGCAAAAAAAAAGAAAATTTAGTACGCTAAACTGCTTTAATTAAAATGGAAATAAGTTATTCTCTAATGCACTAATGTACATTACAAAATAGTATATACATGTATAAGCGGGTTTAATATATTTTAAAAATGTATGAAATATAATTATGGTTTTCGTTAAGCTTGCTGAACATATTACTCTTGATGCACTTAATATCGGATTTTGAAATTTATTCTAGGCCTACCTCTCTCCCAGACAGTATACAATGTCCATACAGGTGTCTGCATGAACACTGTTTAGGCTACACACTGTAGGCCTACAGTATATTCGAATAAATAGTTAAATATCAGTTAGTTAAATCTTATCAGATCTTAGAAATCATTCCTTTGGATTGCTGAGTTTTGAGTTTTTGTTTTTAAATTTCTAGTTCGGAACTTTCTTCATCGACCTTTTAATACTATTTTTAATTCATAGTTTTATAGACATACAATGATTACAAATTTTACACGGTGCTTGTGGTGCATCCATCTATAATGTTATTCCTACATGTGGCCTATCCCTCCTGATCCCCCTAAACTGTAGGAGTATCGTTGCTCTTGTTGCTATAATTATTCCTTCTGAATCGATAAGGGTGCAGGTGTTCCCCCTCCTACATTCCATCACATGGGACCTTATATGTTCTCTCGTTCCTTTATGAATTAAACCCTCCTGTGAGTCACCTTTTTTATTACCATATGTCCATGTTACTCCATGATCAAATCAGCTTTGGCTATTCAATCCATTTACCCCGTGTTCCATCCCCACCCTTTTCCAATTATGCCTTGATCATGTTTCCAAGCATATGTTGTTTCCAAGCGCGTGAGTTTTTTTAGCACTTGAAAATTTATATTAATTTCTTTTGGCTGTATAGTCGGATTTATTATGGATTTATATGTTCATGCAGTTTAAGATCAGAGTGAGAGAGAGATAGAACATTTTGGGAAGTATTTTACAACTCACTAGGTTTATTCCGTATGATATTCAACTATGAATCAGTAATGACTTTCTTGTAAGGGCTGGCATTGAAAGTTGCATTCATATTATGTCTGGTATAGCATATCATGATTGAAAGTTAATAAAAATGGGATCTTAAAAATAAATTATCAGGATTGTCTTTTGTAATATTTACCCTCAGTGAATTATTTAAAGTATAAGTATACCTAGTACACGATGTGAAGTTCAGCTACCGGTAACTGTGCCTACATTTTTGTAATTAAAAATGAATTGTTTGCATTCAAATTAGCCTTGCATTTGTCTAGGGAAATAGCACGTCCAATAATGTCCTATTTATGCCATAAATTTGTATTTTGTACAACCCAAGTCAGTTAAGGTTGCTTTGGGTTGTAACCTTATAAATGCTTTTTGGGTTTCTTAAACTAGCAGTTATTATTAAATGTAAAGCTTTAGCATTAATTATTTGCACCTGTAAAATGCTCATGCTAAGCCCCTGTTATTGTCTTTTAGGTGGAGCTAAAAGATGGAATTGTCCTCATACGATGACTTACTTCAACAGGTTGAAAGCTTAAAAGCCGAAAACTGTAATTTGAGAAAAGTATGTGCCAAAGTTTCATACTTGTATTATCGTAATTTGGATGTGAAATGTGTTTGTATGCATCATAATTATAATAGGAACTAGCTGACAACTCTGACCATCTCAGCAAACTAGAGAATGAAGCATCCACCATGAAAGAGGTTTTATCACATTTGCAGGGCACAATGGATGGTAGATCAGAGGGCACATCCGAAAATGACCGGGAAGGTAGGACCAATTTAAAGTTTACATTTTGGGCCAGGTATTTGGGAGTTGTAGTTCTTCGCAAATTTTTGTTTTCTTTTGAAGAAATCACATTTGTTAATGAACGAATCGGATTTCTTAGGACGAACGAATTGCTTTTAAGAACTGTATATGCGCAGCACTACTATTTTGTACTAGCGATGTAATTTTGGAAGAAATTAAACCCCCTATTGTAATCATTTCATTGTTTTTTGACATTTCTTGCAGGAATACTTGACAATAGAGATGATAATAGCCGCAGTGCATGCAATGGTGAAATCGAAAACGTTAACAATAGTAATTGGCAGGCCCAGCTTCTGCAATTAGAAAGGGAAAGGTGAAATTTTTGCTAATTTAAATACAAGTATCTGTCTGTTTAAGTTTTTTTTGCCAAATTTTTTTTTCTCTATGCATTTTGTTTAGGGCTAGAATTCTGCAAGATATTGATGCTGAAGAAAAGGAAAAACAATGGTATTTGGTTGGCTTGGAAAGAATTAATCAGCAGTTAATTGAATTATTGAATACCAGCGATGTAAACCAGTTTTTTTTCTTTAACTCGTGAATTAGCATTTCCTAATTTTGCCCTAAAGTTCTAACAAAGTTTTCCCGTACTTTTTCAGTTTACGGCCCACCAAGATATCGCTCTTCGAGAACAGCTCGAACAAGATGCAGATTCTCTGCAGGAGGCGATGCAACAGAAGCTCGGCAGCAGAGGGGAGATGCAGAGACGTGAAGAGGCTAGAATTCGCAGCATATGTCATATCGACAAAGAAATCGAGAAACTCTTTCCAGAAGAAAATCGGGTATTTCTTTTTTTCTACAAATGAACATTACATAAAAGCATATTTCATTAAATACATGGCTGGTGACCATGATGTTTTTCAGGAAAGCTTGGATAAATTTTTAGATGAGCAATTGTCAGGAGATAAAGCGGGTGTTGTTTCCGACTTTAAGGTACCTAACACCATTTAAAGTTATTTACAAGTAATTTGTGGAAGCTCATTAGCTAATTTGGGGTAATGTTTTTTATTTGAAATTTAAGAACTTTGATGATGAATTATCATCGAAAATGGCTACTAGCGCAACTCAGACTGTTGGACGGTTTTCTTCGGAGACCATATCACCACCACCTCCCCCTGGAGGGGATCTTGGAAATTTGTCTTCTATTTACCATGGCACTTGGCCAGTCGATAAAGGTAATCTCTTTTGCTAATAATTACCTAATGCGTTTATTTTTCCTGGTTGTAAGTTTCTATCTGGCTTGTCTAAATTCGTTTTTGCTCTTCTTAAATGTAGTCTTATGGCATAGTGGACCGAGTAGCCTAGGAGGTACGAACAGCATACATAGCTTTCATAATCAAGATACTGGCAGTGTGGCCAGTTTTAAGTCAAATAATGGCATGGCTGCTAGCTATCGTAGCAGGTCAAACAATCAGCAATTAGGAACAAAGGTAACTGAATATTGGCCAAATATCTATTTAATAAGATTTGTTTATTGGACATTGGTTTTGCTGATTTTTTAAAGTTTTTATTTGAAGGTTGAGATGGTTTATTCTTTGTTGTCAATGCTCGGATCACACGACAAAGACGACATGAGTAGAAAACTCCTAAATATGTCGAGTTCTGTCGACAGCTGCATTGCAATGAGGCAGTCAGGTAATAGATTGTCAAAAGATCCACTGAAGTTTTTAGCTTATCTTTTAAAATGCGGACTAAGTGAAGTAATAAATGAGAAATTGTAAACTGAATAATTGTAGGCTGCCTTCCTCTCCTCATTGAATTGCTCCATGGTGACGATAAAGATGGCATCACAGAGAAAAGGCGTCCATCACGAGATACTCAACGGAGAGCAAGCCAGGCGCTTCACAACATTGTCCATTCCCATCCTGATGATAAGAGGGGCAGGCGCGAAGCCAGAGTACTAAGGTTGCTGGAGCAAGTCCGGGAATATTGTAGCTCGTTAAGAGATTCGGATTCTGGCAGTGATGAGGAACAAGCCAATCCTGAAGGAGGAGGTGCGTGATTTAAATGCATATTGCTTATTTCCTTGAATTTATTTACAATTTTTAAACTTGAATTTTATAGCTAATGCCGAACAACATCCTGTTCCTGCCATGGCTATGCTGATGAAGCTTTCCTTTGACGAAGAACATAGGCATGCCATGTGCCAATTAGGTAAATGTTTGATTACCTTATTAAATGTTATTATCTCTACCAAATGGTATTGACATATCCCCTTCTGGGCTACGAGCCATTAGAAGGTTGCCTTACCCTTCACTTCCTCTCAGCGGATCTCATGCCCATTCACCTGTATTATAGACGCTTTTATTTTTCTTCTAGGTGGTCTGCAAACGATTGCAGAACTTGTGCAGATTGATTATGCAACGCATGGGAACATGAATGATCAGTATTGTATAACACTGAGGCGATACGCAGGAATGGCGCTTACTAATTTAACTTTTGGTGATGGAACCAATAAGGCGTTATTGTGTTCCATGAGACCGTTCATGAGAGCTCTTGTTTCCCAGTTGCATTCACCAAGCGAAGATCTCAGACAGGTAGTTGTTTTGTTCAATGCATGTTTGAGGAATATAGTGGTAGTGCTTTAGTATGTTATATATAGCTGGTATGTAAACACAATTTTGCAATTTCTAATTTTATTTTTAGGTACTTGCTAGCGTCTTGCGTAATCTTTCTTGGCGAGCAGATCCAGCAAGTAAGAAGACTTTACGTGAAGTTGGTGCTGTAGCTACTCTGATGAAGGCATCTATGGAAGCGAAGAAAGAATCTACTTTAAAAAGTATTTTATCGGCACTTTGGAATTTATCCGCGCACTGCAGTATAAATAAAGCTGACATTTGCGATGTGGACGGCGCGTTGGCCTTTCTCGTTGGCACTTTAACTTATAAAAGTCCTACGAAGACACATGCTATTATAGAAAATGGTGGAGGAATTTTAAGAAATATATCTAGTCACATTGCCGTGCGAGAGGAATACCGTGCCACGCTACGTAAGCATAACTGTCTGCAAATACTGCTTCAACATTTGCGCTCTCCAAGTCTAACCATTGTCAGCAATGCCTGTGGTACCCTGTGGAATCTCTCCGCCCGATGTACGGAAGACCAGGAAACACTGTGGGATATGGGAGCAGTAGGCATGCTTCGTAATTTAGTTCATTCAAAACACAAAATGATTTCGATGGGCAGTTCGGCAGCTCTGAAAAATTTGCTGGCCGCCAAACCGGGAGGTCTTGCAGCTACTGCGGACAAGAACAAATCCGGAGCTCCTTCGTTGCTTGTACGAAAGCAAAAGTTTTTGGAAGCTGAATTGGATCAGAATTTGGCAGAAACTTGCGAAAATCTCGATAGCCCCAAAACTAGCCCCACTCATCACAGATCGGAAGGTGAGCCTAAATGTGGAAATGTAAAAAATAATCACAATCAAGCCACCTCGAAAGATTATATGGGTCCTTACCAGCTCCACGGACGTATGTATCATAGTGTTGGCGGACATCTACCCCCTAAGCACATTCCAAGATCAGAGAGCAAGGAAAGTATCATGAGCACTCAATCAGATTCGTCACACGACCGCCTCCGCAACCTTAACATCTTGCTTCAAAACAGGAAAGCGCAGTGCCTCGAACAGACGGAGTCAAGTTTTCCAACACCGAATCTCAATTTGCCACCCAGCGTACTAGAAAGCAGAATACAGTACGTGATGCAAGAAGTTACCAGGCAGATCGCAATGGAGAATAGCGAAATGATACAAAGTGACTGCAGCACACGAGTTTCATATCTCAAATCGGCTTCGTCCAAGCCAACTACTGAGCCAGCACTCTCATCCAAAACTTCCAATTTTGTGCGAAGTACCAACAACAATAGCGATGCCGTGATCCCGACGCCGCGCAATAACATCTTAGATAAATATTCTAACCTGACCTCCATGATTCAAAACCTTAGCCTTGACGATGGCGAGAGTAGTGATCAACCAGTCAACTACAGTCTGAAATACTCGGAAGAAGCCGATCAGTACTTGGAAAATAAACTCTTAGCCGCGGTCCCCGATAATTCAGTAGATCCTAAAATCGATAATCGAAGTTCGGAGAACAGAATTGAAGATCTCAACTGTAATGCTTTGAAGCCAAGCTTCTTAAAATCTGCCAACTCTACGAATGTGGATTGGCAGGACTCCCTTAGTAAAGCAAAGGTTGCTTTTAAGCTAAATGCAAATCAAAGTATGTTTAGCCATTATGCTGAGACTGACCTCGATGACCCCGATCAGCCTACAAATTATAGTTTGCTATATACCGAGGATACCGACACGACCGATGATTTTTGTCCCCCGGCTCCTCAGGATGAAAGGCCATATTTTACTCGAGAATACCCAGCCAAGGGCCCTTCTGTTCACGATGACACGCTCATGACCTACTGTACGGAAGACACTCCTCTGAATTTCTCTACGGCCACATCTTTAACTGACCTCAGAGAAATCAAAGATGGCACAAATACTGACTGCGCCGAGGATCTAAGTTTGGAAAAGTGTGATAAGGTTAACAGTGATGCTTGCAACGAGGAATTTGGGGATAAAAACAATGATTCTAAGGTGAGCGAAAGTTGCAGCGTGTTAGCTGAAAAGGGGTCGGATATTGGAGAAAATAACGAGTCTCAAGGTACGTCATCACCCGACAAAGCGGTCGCTTATTGTGTTGAGGGAACCCCTGTCTGTTTTTCGCGCGTCAGCTCATTGAGCAGCATTCACAGCAATGATGATGTAAATGAGGACAATTTTGAAAATTCACCTGCTTTGGTACTGCATCCTGAAAATAGTGAACAGTGTCTTCCGCTGGAAAACTCGTCTACCTCGAGAAATTGTGCCCCGCCTGCCGTTCAAAATGAAGAATGTGTAGATGAAAATCTTAAACGCCATCACCAGTTAAATACTCTTACCAGTTTTGACGGAAACTCTACTAATGACAATGCAGGTGATAAAACCAGACCAATCATTGCGACTGGTAAATCTGATATCAAGAATACTAGCAACATCCATGAAGGTAGGCCCAATTTTTTTAATTTTATTTCCTTTGTTGATTACGTTAAGTGCTTTGTGAATTATTTTTCTAGAGTACTATAAAAGAAGATGCTAAATTAATTATTGCTTTGATTTTCATTCCATGTTCCTATTTAGTTAGCAAAAACCTTTGGCACTTAGTAAGAGTTATTGTTGATCATGCATTATTTATACTGCTAAGTTGTATATCACCAGTTGATGCATTTATTTAAGAAATGATTAATAATAAGGATGGTATTTGAGAAGTTGATTAAACTTTGTACCCATATATGGCCTCTGCACTATAATGTTGACTGATTCCCATTTTTAAACTGGAGATACAATGTAGTAGGCACTATACATTTCTGATAATTTATGTAGTTTTAAACCTGATTACAGTGTACTAATTGTCAGTATAGCTTTATGTGCTTCAGTTTTAATCAACGAAGAAATGTCAAGTTTTTTCTTGTTAATTAGATTTGCTCCAACTTTAGCATGATAATAGCATTTTCTGCGAGATTTAATGTCCAAGCACACGACACAATATTTTTCTTTATGATTTAAATGTGGACATATAATATTTTTACCAATTTTTGAAGTATCGGTTTTGTGTAATTTACTGAAAAATGTTTGAAATTTCTAGGGAAGACAGTTACATTCAGAGAAGATCAGTATGCAGAAGAAACTCCTCTTATGTTTTCACGGTGTAGCTCTTTGGGATCTCTCAGTAGCTTTGACCAGCATTCCATTCATGATGATCGTAGCTCCATCATCAGCGATTTCAGGTTATTAGCAAGATAGAAATTGCATCCACAAATGTAGTATATAAGCCTACGTATGTGCTGTGTTTACTTATATGAATTCGGTTTGCTTATTTATATTTAGTCGCCGTGCAAGTGAAGTGGTGTCGCCAAGTGATTTGCCGGATTCTCCGGGGGAGACAAGACCTTCCAGTCCTCGTGCTCCTCTTAAATTCACTGCCAAAATCCAAATAAACGACAGCGTAAAGCCGAGTGCCATGCAACCTCCATCCGAGCCCAAAAATAAAAGTCCTCCTAAAACAAAGCCAAGTGTGTTTGAAGATGTAC
Organism: Proteroiulus fuscus; assembly: GCA_034700285.1. Taxonomy (NCBI): domain Eukaryota; kingdom Metazoa; phylum Arthropoda; class Diplopoda; order Julida; family Blaniulidae; genus Proteroiulus; species Proteroiulus fuscus. The sequence continues at coordinate 13,606 of JAQIXP010000746.1, forward strand.
CCCACCTTTTCGCTGAGGAGGGTACGCCTCTGCAATTTTCCCAAGCTACCAGTTTGAGTTCGTTGCCACTATGTTTTGAAGAATCTGAGGATAATGAGGGATCTAACAAAAAAGATGATGCAGACTTGGGTCGCTGTGGAAGCCATGAGGATAAGCAGTCTTCGCCTGATTCCTCTGATTCTGCTGAATTTCAGGTACTGTAACTATTCTTTTTTCTTACAGTCCATTAATAACATCAACAATGAATGGGAGTGGGAATGGTGTGCAAGAAACGATGGTGATTAAAGATGATACGCGCATACAAACAAACATCTCCCGTTTAATATTATAAAGATTAAATACTATTAATTATTATTTTTAATTATTTTAATTATTAAATTGCATGTGAACGTACGTAATTTTTATACGTAAAATGGTTCTGCCTGATAACATGTCTATTGAAATAGTTTTATGAAAAAGTTTTTCTTATTAAATATTGAAAGAACTTTGGTTTCTACTCAAATTAGGTTGCAGAAAAATGCTCACCAGATGGGTATTCTCAGGATCAGGAAAAGGATGTGAATTCTGCCAATCTTTCGGAAGGTGAAGACAATGAAGAAGATATTTTGGTAGCCTGCATTAACTCCGCAATGCCCAATAATACAAGAAATGGCAAACATAAGCATAACAATACCAAATTATACAGCAAAATCAATGTCTTGAATGGTAGTAGCAGTGCACGATTGTTGCGAGGGACCGGCAGTGGTATCCCAGTGAAAGCAAGCAATCTGAGAGTGGGCTGTGGGAGTCTTTCTCTAACGCCATCTGGTGGTGCTGCCATGTCTAGCTGCATTAGTTCTGCGGTAACATCTAATAAAGCGTCGAATCTTCTGGATACACCAAACTCACAAGACCTTTCTTCTCACGACAGAGCTAGTAAATACAGTGGGAAAGCAGACTCGAGCAACGGACGAGACAGCAATTCTGACACTAGTTCTGTGTTTGATGACGATAATGATAACATTTTAGCGCAATGCATCCAGTCGGGCATGCCAAAAACAACTTCCCATTCCACAGGTAGCGGCGCATGCACTAAACATGCTGGCAACCTTCTGAATCACAAATCGGAGGATAGCAACAAGCAGGGGTATTACAAAGCTCATTTTTGCCACGCTTACTCTGGCAACTCTGTAAAGGCAACTAAACAGCATTTACCAAACAGACATCCAAACTCTAGTTGCAACGAGGATGCTGTGGTGACATATGAAGTCGAAGGGACTCCGGCTAATTTTTCTACAGCGACGTCACTGAGCGACCTGACCATTGATTCAGTCGATGAACATTTTGAGAATTCTCCTCTTTCCGACTGGTCCGGTGCCAAAAACCTTCCTAAGACACGTTGTTCTGAAATGAAATTCAACGACTTATCGACAAATAAGAACTTGCAATCGAGTTATTCGTCAGAGATTACAAAAGTTGCCAAAACGTGCGATGGAGATGTGAACACCAAAGTGAATGGAAGTAAGTGAAGCAGAAACCTCTTTTTTGCCTGTATCGTTTGCATTATTGTAGGAAAATTGTGTCCCTGGATGTCTGATATAACTTGTCATATTTTTTTCTGAAATTATATTATTATTTTATTACCTCAGTAGTTTATTATGTAATGTCAGTCTGCTATATTATCAGGTAAAATATCTTCTTTGGGCATGAAAGTCCTAATATTTGAAAATATATTACCGGTATAGACACTTTATATTCCAATGAATTATCCTTATAAAATTACCTATACATTTGGGCAGAAAATCATATCCCTATTTTTTTGCATTATTCACTCTAATAATTAAACTATAAAATATCTTAAAACACGTATATTTCTATAAATAAATTCTATGCTACTTTTATTTTTGGAAATTTATCCTTTATACATTCATATATTTTAGAAGAAAAAATCATGTTGATTTAAAGCTAAGTAGTTTGCTCGGAATTATTTTATGCTTATAAAACCTTTTGTTTTTGTAAAAGCAATCCTACAAATCCACTAAATTTGACGGAATTATCATATAAATGTCCTGCTTTTGACAGAGAATGGCCTATGTTTTCTGTTAAATTACCAAGATTTAAGTGCAAGGCTTGAAATTAATTAATCCTCCAAGATTAGCCGCTAATGCTTTTATTTTTCTTTATCAGGTATCGGCCCACTACCGACTGGTATCAAACACTATAATATTCCATTAGAAAAACCATATAACACTAGACCTGAACCCAGTGGCCTAGCCTGCCACGAGGACACTACGAAACGTTACGCTGTCGAAAACACTCCCCTGTGTCTGTCTCATGGTTCTTCTTTAAGCTCACTCAGTGGGTTTCCTCCTGGAGAAGATGCGGAAAGAAGCAACTTGGAATTCCATCAAGAGCAGCATATGAAATTTGAAGTCGAGGATACTCCTGTCTGTTTCTCGCGAAACAGCTCATTGAGCTCCTTGAGCATCGAGTCCCTTGGTGTAGAGACTACACCGTTAGAGCAAGCATTGTTAGATGAATGTATTAATTCTGGTATGCCAAAAGGTCGACCAGCAGATATTAACCCAGAACGAAAGCCTATAAAATCTCGGGTTAGCAAGCTTCCATGCGCAATTGGTTCAAAAGATCGGCATGCTATACATAGCAGAGGTGCTCGTAAAATGGACTCCATCTTGGAAACTGGCCAAAGCGATGCAGAAGGCAAGGCAAAGAACAATGATAAAGAAGAAGAGCACGGTCAAAGTTCTTCTGAGGCAAAAAACTTGGAAAATGCTGCTGTTGCTGCAGGCATCGCCGGCACAGCAGCAGAAGACATCATCATTCAAAGCACAGAAAAAGAAGTCAACGAAACAAGGAACTTCTCCAAATTTAGAGCTAATGAACAAAGCCATATAAATGCTTTGCCCAACCGCCAACTCGTCGAGAATGAAAAGAATCAGGAAGTAAACTCTATGACTATTAACTGCAATGCCAAATCATATGAGAATTCGACTGTTCCGAATGAGGAGATTGTGGGTGGCGCACTTCTTATAGAAATAGAGGCAACCAGACTTGCAACGGCAGTTGAGAATGAAGCATGCCGTGCACCAGAAGAAATGGAGCAGAGTCTGGTTAGTCAGTCATCTGATTTAATCGACAATGTGAATCCTCCGTCTCTGATGGCCGATGTACTGAGTGGTAGTATGTTAAGTAGCGGCCCCTCCGAAAGTCTAGGTTCACACGATCGAAGAGGATCCGTGGATTCCAAACGGATCGGTGTCTCCCATGACACAGTTCAGAGCAATAAAAATCACTGTCCTTCGCGTTCAAGAAATGTCCCTGAGTTGGTGATGAGGGCGTTGGCCGATGGAAATAACGCGCCTAAACCACCATCTATAAGCGACTCTTTGGAAAACCTGAGTATGCGTAGTAGCGTGGCAGGAGATTTCATAGATAATGTCAGACAGCCATCGCTCATGGAAGATTTGGACATGACATCGAGTACATACAGCGTTTGCAGTATCGTTTCTGAAGTGGCAGATTCTAAGTCAGAAGGATTAAGTGCAGATTATAGTTTGGGCTCGGACGTGTTTCGATGCCTGAAACCGGTCGTGGCAATGGCCGAATTGTATGCACGGGATTGCAACATGGCTGGCAGTAACCCCAACATCTATTCGGTATCGGAAATAATCGAAAACGTCAATCCGCCGTCAACTTTCTTGGAGATTACTGACACGTTAAACGATTTCACGGAAGTCGGAACTCTCACTCTGGAGTACAGCAATGACACCGACGTGGAAGATGATTTGCCGGCTGACCCCGAGCCATTCAAAATCCGAGAAAGATTGACAGAAAAAGGTCAGGGCGAGCGAAAGATTGCTCAAAAAACGAGCGATTCCAGTAACCAAATTCAGATTCCCAAATTTCATAATAAAAGAAACCATGACGACTCCATAGGAGGAATATTGGGACCCGTAAATGGGGATTTGGATATCACGCCCGAAGAGGTTCTCGTGCTACGTGAAGATGCCAACTTGGTACTGAGCACTTTGAACGAAATTCATTTCAATGATATAGCTGGTGAGGAGTCATCGATGGATGATTTGCTCATTGAATACGAGACACTTTCCCTCGTGTCTAACGAATCTGACAGCTCCCGCTCGACCTCGGAGACACGCGATAGCACTCCTCAGGGATCACCCGTGATCAACAGAGGAGCGAGGATTATTAAACCCTCAAATCGAGAAACGGCACGACAGCATGCGGTGCAAAATAACGAGGACAAGAATGGGCCTAAGCCAATCAGAGGGCGACGAAGAGCTCTGTATCCCCGTCAGCAGATCATTACATCATTCTCAAATACACGGTTTTCGTCACCCAAAACGAAGGAAATGGCCGTTAAACCCACCCGTACATCTGCCTTGCGAGCAACCCAAAGCCAGCAGAAGGTTGTTTCGGGAGGACGCGTGGCACCTGATAACGGAGGAAATGGAAGCCCGGGACAGAAGAGGTCGGCGCCCAGAAATGGTTCCCCACAAAATAGCAACGGAGAAATAAAGGCCGTAAGACCAGTTAGTAAAGGAACACACCTCGCGGTCAATAACGAAGACATCAGGCCAATGCCACCTATTAAACAAGGGACATTTACAAAGGATAAGCCAACACAGAGGTGCCCACCGAAGATTTCCCCTACCAAAACGCGCATTCCAACGTTTGGAGGTAATAGCCCCGTCGATGGACAAAAACCAAACACTCAAGGCAAAGATGAGCGACCCCCTCGTAGCACGTCATTGTTTTCCCCATCCAGAAGTAGATCCAAATTGTGCCCATCTAAAAGCCTGGACAATGACAACGAATCTACAAATTCACCTAAGACGCCCGGCAAGCTGTTGGCAAGCGATCAAGATAAAAGCAAAACGTGGAGTAGGCGAGGTCAGAGTTCGTCCCCCATTTTGCACAGTCAGTATGGTGCAACCACCACCATCATTAAAACAACAGCAATTCGCAACTCTCCCAGCTCTCACAGTCTCGGTGGCAGTTCGACCAAACGAGGAAGTACTTTGGTCAAAAAAGTAAATGGTCTGACTGGTTCGTTCAGTGGTGCCAAACGGTCTTCAAGCAACGTTAGCCTGTGCTCCAACTCGTCTTCCAGCACTGCAAATTCTCGAAAGAGCTCCGGAGGTAATTCTGGAAAGAAGGAGATCCAAAGCAAAATTGCATCTATATGGAAAGGAAATGCCGAGCAGAGCAAGAGCAGTTCGACGCAAGGAACCCCCAAGGAAGGAATGAGCCGAAGCTCTACTTATGAAACAATTTCGAGCTTTTCAAGTCCCACTCTTCCCAGACACGAGGCGGCTGCTACAAAGGACATAGTTGCAACAGACGCAGATGTTCCACATACGGAGGGAAATGGCGACGCAGGGCCCGACTACATAGTCTCAAGGGAGAAAAGAGATAATATGAAAGCCTTGGCAGAGGCTAGGCTTCAAAAGTGGGCAGCTCGTAAAGCTCGTTTGATGGCACGGAAAGGTGAAGAGGTGAACATGGGAGACAAAGTCGAGTCCCAATCACTCGACAGCAGCACGTCTTCAACTGAATTTAATGCCAGGCTCGTTGAAGTGCAGAATTCCTGTAATGGTTTAGGAGAGGATAACCCTTCTGATGTCTCCAGGCCACTCTTCAATAACATTTCAGAGGTCAAAGGACCTGCAGCTGCTATTGTTTCGCCCTTTAATTACACCCCGTGCAGTCATCTCTCAGGATCTGCTTCACGTGCCGGGGGGAAAATCCAGCCTCGCTCGCTTATTCCAACCTTAAACCATGTGGTCATTGCACCCAGTCCGAGGCAGCAGGATCAGTACGTGCATAATGTTGAGGGTGATCAGATCGGAGATCCTAAGCACCCTTGTTTGGTTACTACTGTCTAAAATATTTCTAGTTTTCTTTCATGCTCATAATTATCTAGTTAGGATAAACATCTTAACTTCTACGAGAGCTATTTTCTGCATTTGCAACCTACCATGAGCTTACATTAAGCCACAAAAGCACCCGTAAATCGAGTTTTTCTATTTATTTTCGAATTTCTGATAAAAAAAACCGATTCTTTGGATTGGTTTTCAGTACTCCTAGATATGAATTTATTATTTTATTTTCATGATGAATATCTCTTAAAATCAATATTTATTTAGTTTGCTTTAAATCTCGTTAAAAAAATGTGCAATATTTTGGGAATATTTGCTGATACCAATTGCATAACTAAATTATGAAAACAAAAAGAATTTAAAGATTTTTAGTTTCTTTTTAAATATGATACCTTTTATCTCTTAGCTTATATTCAAGCACTTCATGATTGTAAATAAAAACTAGTGTTAATAACATAGTTAGATGCACATTGGCAAGCATATAATTAAAAGTTTGTCATCATGGCTTACGAGTAAAAGTTTCACCTTTCTTCCTCTATTGGTGTTATTTACTATTCTAGTAATATTAAGACTAGAACCCCTATTGTTTAAAATGGACAAAACATAATGCATTTTCTCTTAATAATGTCGAAATCTGATAAAAGAAAATTTACCTAGAAAAGGTATACTGATTGTACATACTTCCAACTCTGTGTCAAAATAAGCTCCTCAAGACGACTCTGTAGAACAAGTGCAAACAATTTCCAGTGCGAATGTATTCAAAAAATAAGTCTTGAAATAACCACAACTACTTTGTTGTACATTCGAGAGTTGGGCTTAATTGTAATAATTAAATTGATTTGATTGCATTTTCCAATGTCTGGAATAAATAACCTATTTTGGTATTGAAATTAAGTCAAACCCAAACTTAAAAAATGTTAATGATTATGTAATGATCTGTAAACTATTACAAATTTACCAATTTGTTGTTCTATTCCAGAATATCCTTATGCTGTAGATATTTTCATGGTAATACATATTCATGAGCTATTTTTTTCTGTGTTTTGAGTATACTAATTAGTGCCATCCAGTGTATGCTGGGAATTTACTTAAAAATCTAATGAAAAAAAATTGTTGCATTTCTGGCAGCATAATCTAAAAACATGTTTTGAGGGTCCATCTGAAAATGAGCTTGATAAAGAATAACCAGTGAAGATAAGATATTTTTGGAAAGCATTTAAGCTCGGAAAAACTAACATGAAAGCATTTAAACGAAGTAATAAATATATGATTATTTGTATGGAAAACGAGATGTTGCTGGGTTGTATTACCAGAAACACAATATTTTTTCATTGACTTTGCATACTCATTATTAAATATTACTGTGTTAACCATATTTGTGATTAGCTTAAAAATCGAAGAAGATGGAAAGAAATTTTTACTAACCAATATATAAAATTGCTTGGTTTTTACCTAAAAATGTAATTAAAATTCATTTAACTACCGGTACTCATTTTTGAGAATTTCGACCTTTGAGAATTAGGAAAATTTTCTTTATGTTTGTGTAATATGCAAATCTGTAAACTAATATGTTAGCAGTTATATTTCTTGCGTAAAACCTATAAAGAAAATTGGAGGAAATTATCTTTTGTAAGAAAGACATTCTTAAATATCTGGTTAAATTTTAAGCATAATTCTGTGTATATATTTAATGTTGCCATTTGATTTGTTTCAGTTGATATGAATTGAAATTCGTATTATTTCTCCATATCTGTACATCTTGTGATCTTGTTTTATTTATTGTGATACAAATAGTCCTTTTTATTTGAGTAAATGGCGTAAAAGCAGGTTGGCTTTTCAATTCTTTGTGCAGCTTTTCTGTTTTGCAAAACGTTATTTTGACACAATGAAAAACCCAGTATTTTCATTTGCATTTGTGTATAAAATAATTTACTAATTGCCAAAGATGGAAGGGAATTTCCAAATACAAGCGTGCATTTAATGTAGGTATCTTCATAATCTTTGTCATATTTCATAGATTATACCTTCAAAAAATGTTGCTAGCATCCATTTATACAATGGAATGTGTTTAGAAAGTATTCTGTTCCAAATAAAGTAATTAATTCTTAATTTTTTTTTATTTAGTTATTTTGCCTAATTTATAGGTGAAGTGAAGAGGACTTCTATTAGGAGAATATTAGTCGGGAAAAAAAGGATAACGCTGAACGATTATGACATTTATAAGGTCAGTGTTTGTCAAAAAGAAACGAATTTTTTTTAAATTTTATTTTGTCACCCTAATTGATGCTTTTTTAATTTTGTAGGTAAAATCCCTGTTTGTGTTCAGTTAAAATTAATGTAAGACTCGTTACATCATTTATATTTCCTTTGTATTTTAGTACAATGCTATTTAGGATTAATTTTATTTTTTTTGTGTTTGTGCAGATAAACGCAAGCAGGCTTAAATATCTAAGTCAACTGACAAGGGAATGCTTGTGGCATCTTTTGGAAAGTTAACTGTGAAGTGAACTGTTGCATGACAGGATGGAAATGGTAAGCGGCAATCATGTTTAGTTTTCTGCATGTTTCCCTTGTACTTGGGTTTCATTTATACAATAGCTATTTTTCCCAAATCAGGATTTGCCTTTTAGTTAATGGTCTTCCACATATACCTAATACTGAAGTGGACTAGGGGAGTTAATTTTATGGGGGGGGGGGGGACTTATTTTTTTTGTCTCTGATTCTACTGCTTTCCTAATTTTAACCTGCATTTCTTACTATTTAAAAAATGCTAGCTTTATGTTTTAAATTGATTAGAATTTGAGTATCCTGTATGTATATAGCTCAGTGTGACAATGGTTTATAATTGGCATATCTAGCCCCAACTTATTTTGGGAGCTGTCCCCAGTATTGTGGGGGTGGCCACGGTTCCATAGGTCCCGTGTATGGTGACAACTGCATCATCTCCCTATCCTTCTTAATCAGCAGAACTATTAGCCCATTGGGGTTCTTGGTTGTTGAGAACTATGTAAACTGTGTATAAGGTGAATATTTTGTGCTGAAAACATTTTGAGCATAGTGCCTGCAAAAAAAGGGTTCAGAATGCAGGTAGTAATAATGAGTGTAGGAAATTGAGGCCATCATTTCCTTTTTGCTAACACACTCGACTGTAGTGGTGCAGGAAATGTATTTTACCGTGCGTGGCTAATAATCAATTTAGCACCAGACATAGCCAATTATAAGATAGTACTGACCAGTATTTGCTTAAGGGGGCTGTCCACACTTTTAAAAAATGCATGCTCCTATGGGAATCTCCATGTTAACTAACGGTACATA
>JAQIXP010000747.1:0-22799 GCA_034700285.1 Proteroiulus fuscus
AACATTGTTGAACATTTATCATTTAACATTGTAATTTGTTGAATGTTGAACATTGTTGAACATTTATCATTTAACATGATCATTAGTGGCAGAAGTCACATGGCAAGTTCAGGGAAAAAAATTGGGATCAGTCCATCAAGGATTTCTCAATTAGGAAAGGGCAGGGAAGCCTTGGATATAAAATAGCGTCTTGGATGACAACATGAAGATGGTTTTACAATGTAAAACAACTGCTGGGATCAAAGTAACTGTTGAAGGTGAGGTTGTTGTACTTACAAATTTTACAGCGATAGGGTCACTTAAGCCTTCACACAATGCAACTATAAAATTCAGGTCCCTGAAATTTTCGGCTTTTTCACGGGGTTAAACTGGGCTTTGTTCCGCTTCATTAACTGGCGGTCTTCACGCACACACACAAACAAAAAATCCTCTAGCGTGACATTTGCCCATTACCGCCATCTGTCTTTCCATGTTTGACTTACATTTTATGTCCTCCCTCCCCCAATTTTTCACTTTTGACTGCCAGTACGGCCCCCCTCCCCCGTTCCTTTGATCTAACGACGCCATGTTTTAGGCGGTTTGTCATTAGGTCCCTTCAGTGCATTTCTCCCAAAAGACCCAAGCACACCAAAAATAAATAAAAATGGCGAAAAGATAAAAAAGACGCCCCCTTTGGGACCATTATACAAACTCAACTCCCCTTTTGGCCTAATTAGTCTCTCTAATCTCCCTCAGCACACAACGTGCAAAATGCCATTTTACATATTGCACCAACTAAATCAACTTTCCAATTAATCATCTAACCGAAACTTAACCATTGTATGAATGTTTAATTAATGGCAACTAATTTACTATTTCCAAACGGATACACAACAGCAGCGTGAATAATTTCCTCGTAAAAATACCCTCCAATAACGAATATATAAATATAATTATGCACGGGTCGTATGCAGCATATACAATTTTTAATAAACCTATATTGTAAGCCTATATTCGCTGGTGTTTGCCTCAATTTACAAATACAAAAACGAAGCGAACACAAAAGCTTATTTTCTCTTGTTTTCATCTATTTTCAAGTCGACAATTTAATTACAGAATCAATAGAATGATTTTGAATTTGTGTTTTCTATTATGCAGCTCAGTCTATAGTTCTATAGACATAAGCCCCGTAGCAGTTTATTTAATTTGCTTGGCTTTTATTCTGCTATTTCATCGTACCAGCAATTCCATTTGCAAAATATTTCTGTACATCTACGTGTTAATATCATGATTTTCGTCTAGTCGTTAATCCTGTTCTGAGCATCTGGATTCATACTCCTGGGATACAAGAGTTTATACTAAACCATATTTCATTCAATAACATAGGGGAAAAGAAAACTTAAAAACAGTAGTGCATTTTTTTTTGGGGGGGGGGGGGAGAGGGTGGAAGGGGATAGAGCTCTACCCCCCACGGGTGCACGTATAGAATTTATTCCGGAAGGAGGGGGAGGAGGAATGAAAAATTCCATCTCAACTCAATACATTTATATTACCTATATATATAGCAAATAGAAATATTTTGAGCAAAGTTTTTTTTACACACACAAGAGTGATTTAGCACTGGTAGTGAATGTGACGTCATCTTAAAACTCTTGAGAGATTTAACAAGCCATCCTTTCTCCCCCCCCCTCTTATCTCATGAACCACACAGTAACAACATGCAATACCTTTCCACTTTTGTTATCTTATGTCAATGTTTATTTCAGCAAGTATTACAAGTTTTCAAATGTTCTAATGTGGCTATAATGTTCTAATGTCTTAAATGATTTTAAACATTTTTCATTGTTTAATTATGATTTATGGCAAATGTGATTCATTGCATTTGATCTACATTATTATGCTCTTCACTTTTGAGTAGGCGAGGTTCATAACTCTTTTGCAGTCAACATGTTTTGAGATGGTGATGCGATTGTATATATATCTTACTTTTGTGAAATAAAATCGACCTACATGTGGTCAACTCATAATAAGTTGACCAATTTGCTGCATGGTCATTTTAATTTTTATAAAAATATGATACATGGTCAATTAAAACTAAAATATATAGTTAACCTCAAAAGAAGTTGCAATCTCCCCCAACTCAAAAGTGGAGACCATTTTTTCTTAAATGTGTATAGGGCTTAACAAGATCAAATTTAAAGTTCGTATAACAATCGGTGTAGATATTCCTCCCCATGTATGCATCATAATAAAATGTGAACCAATCCCATCTCCAATCATGTCCCACCCCCCCACCCCCTTCAACAATTCCGTGTCCCCCCTCTCCGTGTCTTTCCTTCCAGAACGTTCTGAAATGTTTGAGAAGCTTCCAGAAGGTAATGAACTGTTGGAGAAGCGTGATGAACACAACGGAAGTACATGTTGCTCTTCATTATATTGTAAGGATAAGGAAAATTCAATTAGTGCAGAGCAATACTCTTAATTATTTTGGTATCATCATGATGCTTCCAGATAGGTCAAACCAGAGAATTCTGGAGTGTTTGAGAAGTAATACCAGCTATAGACTCTTTCCTATAGAAGAGGCACCATAACACGTTATAAACCCAATAACAGTGCCAAATTTCGCTGGACGATGGTGCGGTTTCTATTGAAATGAAATTCTAAAAGCTACAAATTCCCTTTGAAAACAGCTCACCAAGGAGCAAAAAAGAACAAAACCTCTGGGAAAATTCTCTCGCCAGGTGCCAACACCTGCTATACACTCGATGCATATATTGGTTGAATTGGTTGGAAAAGATTCTTACAATTGAAAACGGCTAAAAAAATATGGTGTCCATATGAGTTTTGCAGAGTTTGAATCATCGTTTTCGTACGTAGGCTATAGTTTGGGTCGAAGTTCGGGATGGTTACTAATTTATAATCGAGACACCATGCATGAAAAGGAAACATACCACGAATTCATAAATTTATTTAAACGAATCTTCTAGTCCATAGACCTCTAATTAAGCCCAATTAATCTTAAAAGTTCTCAGCCTATTAACGTACAGCCAACAAGGAGAGAAAGAGAGAAAACGACTAATTAATTGATCGCTTCAGCCATTACGTGGCTATTATCATTATTAAGGCTTAATGCAAAATGCTGAAAACGAAAGGGGAAACAAACATGCATGTGACAGACAAAAACACCAAAGTGAAACTAGAAGTCACACAAGAGGACAAAACTGAGAATTATTATTAAAAAAAAAAAGATAAGAGATGACGAGATATAAGTTATCGAGAAAAAAACCATTTGAAAAACTGATAATTACGAACGATACAAGAATTCACAACTTCCGAAAGCAATAACAGGATAACAGGTCACAAATTCAAGTAAAACTACATGACGCCAAATGTGAAATATGTCTGAACAACATTTTACACAAAACAAAGATGTCACCTGTTGATTCAAGAGTTTTATGTCCATCTGTTTGGTACATAATATATTTTTGGTAAAGTGCCTTTTGTCTAATTCAACACCCTGCTGAGTGGAATATGGTGCGTCTAGGGTCCTTAATATTGGCGACCCTCGTCAGTCTGTCTGTTTGTCCGTCCGTCCCTCGCAATATTTGTTTAGCTTTGTAGCAGTACTGTACACCATGCAGCACCCTCTACAATATTTTTTTTTGGAAAATTGTACAAACTGAAACTATAAAGTTGGTCGCGTGCTGGTTCTCATCTCTCCACAATACACGCTTCATAAATTATAATTAAGTCTCTTGATATAGACCAGAAGCGAAAGTTACTGAAACTGCATGTGGGCTATACACTGCAGTGTGTATAATATGCAATGGCAAGAGTATAGAATATAGAGGGAACACTCTAGGGGGAGCGCCATAGATGTATATATAACAGAAATAAAAGGGGGCTGACAAATGGCTGACAACAAAAATCTCATATTCAACTGTTTGGGTGAACAACCTCCACAATACAGTAAAATTGAATTAGAACCATGGCCCATAGGAGATTACAAAACATCCCGTGCAAGTTGCTCAACTTAAGATTGTACCAGTAGGCCTATATAGCTAAAAAGAAGAATGCCGTTTTAATTTTAAATTAAATTCAGATGTTTTTAAAGATTGGAAATGTAACGTATTTTTAAAAAATTTTATGATGTTCTCATCATGGCAACTGCAAATAAAGCTGACAGTAATTAGGCGAGCCAAGGCCAAAAATTATTGAAATCTACTATATAGTTTAAAGTAGGCCTATATATATTCACTACAGTTAATTGTATTAAAATGACGATGTTTCAATTCACGACACGCGAATCATTTGTTAAGTTTTGAAATTGAATTGAAAAAGTTAAAACTATCTTTCAATTAAATTTGCAGACTTGAAACGGATTCACACGTCGTCGATCGAAACATCGCCATGTTGATACAATAAATGATTACTTATATAGGAGCAGTGGTCTACTGAAATTATCATTCTTATAGTCTGCTATAACTATATCTTTACAAAAAAATTGAGTTAAAAAGCACAAATACACCTAATGCAATGCTTATACCATATACTTGTCATTGTATAGGCATATAGCATTTATAGATCAAAGGTGTAAAAAGTATTCAGCTTATATACAGCGAGTCTGCAATCTCCACTTCCATGCAGGACTATATACCTATACAACAAAACCTTATTTTTGATCCTAATCCCAAATTAAATTCCGGTTCTATTCATGACTGGAGGGAACGTCAGCATTTATGACGTTTCCACCATATTGCAACAAGGTTGATTCATTGCAAATTTAGTATATATATATATCGTACGAGTGTATATATTTATTTCTAACTGATGCCTTTTCCCTATAGCCCAATACAAATGCCGCAAACACTCCTTTGGAAAATGTATTATGTTTTGCTTTAGGTTTGTAAAAATATATACACTCGGTGAAGCACATATATATAGGCTTAAAATAACTTGAGTTACACTCATGCACACCTCCACTTCCAACAACAACCATATAATATATACCATGTTCCCCTCATCAAATCCAAAGCTATATTGACAGGTTTCACATGATCGAACTGACATTGGGCTGCACATGTATACATGCATCAAGAAAGTATCGAGATACATCGATTTCATGACCACAAAAATCGAAAAATAACTCAACCATCGGGGCTTTGCAAAGCGCCATTTTGGTTTTCTCGTTTAGTTTATGATAGCCATGTTAAAGGATAATTCGGCCCAGTCTATAAATATGGTAAAAGCGACTTTTATTTCCATTTGCCATTTTTAATTTGATTGACAACATCGGGGGAATGGGCAGGGTGGGTGGTTCACGATGGATTAATCCAGGTATAAGAGCACAGATTTGGATGGATTAATTGTTTCAGGTGAATTTCATAAATTAACATATATCTTAACATGCATCTACGAAATTATATCCCAAAAATTAATTAAAAAGCTTTAAAATCTGTCAGGTATTTCGAGAAACGTATAAAATGATAATGATGGCGTTAGAAAACTGAAAGCTTTTTTACTGAGATACATTTGAGCAATAAGAATTGATTAATCTGTGTGGATTAAGCCTACTTTGAAGCATTCCATGTTCCATTTCAGTTAGATGGGTTTCGTATGTCAAGTTCAAATCGCTAATGGTTGTTGCAAAGGGGAGAGATGGATCTGGAACTTAACGATTTCTGCATGGGATCCTCAACCCCCACTACTATAAGTTCTTAGAGAAAATGAGAAATTGGTATCCAATTGAAAATGGGGGAAATTTTAATGCAAAAAAAGGAAAAACAGCAGCGTGAATATATATACGGAACAAGCAATACTCGTAAAATGAGAATCCATTAATCCGTGGGAAAAAATAATGGCGATCAGGGGTTGATGCCCTAAAATTGCAGAGAGTTTAATTATACAGGGTGCAATTATGTATTTAGTTGACAAGCAACAAGTGAGTAGGAATGTTGCCAATTCGGCAATACATAAAGAGAGATAAGCTAAATCAACACATTTATAATACAGATTTTAATCTTTTTATATGGGCTCGTAAAATATTGGCTGAAAACCAAATGGAGGCTTAGTAACTAGGCCCTATATAAAATATGTATTATCATAGCAGTAGGCAATATTGTCATAAATATAATGCTAGGCCTATTTATTTGCTTTTGAAGTTGTTAATATTGGCTGCAAGCGACGGCCCACGAAATATAGCTATATATATAAGTAAATAATTAAAATGGCTTGATTAATTGGTCATTCTCATTAGTTTTGAAGTGCATTTCTACCATTAGACCATGCACTGCATGTTTCCATTGATGATAACTAAACTTAATTTAATTCCCTAAAATAACAATGGTCTGAGGAACACTGTCTTAAATGCCAGTTTAATTTTCTTGGGATTCAATGCAGTAAGGCATGTCCATTTTCTTGACTCAGATGGAATACAATGCATGTTATTGTAATCTTCTTAAGAATAGTTTAAAATTGTTAGGAATTCAATTTAACAATGATATTTATATAAGTCTCTATACTATACGAGTCTCCTTCTGATAGTGGGAATATCCCCTGAATACATTGAATGAGTTGAATTGAAGAGACTATATAGATAATTAATCTAGCTCAGTCAAGAGTTAATAGAAACTCTTCACTCTGGCTCAGTCTTTCACAATTTTGGGAGTATCTATATCGAGAATCGATCATGGTATACATTTTCATAAAATCATGTGATTAAGCAAATCAATATTAAAAAACATTGAAATTTATGATTTGCTGGACACAAGTATGCATGTTAATAGAATTCATCATGATCGACTAAAGCATTGTGGGACCGTGCCATTCAGGGTGATGCAAATGGTTTACAAGGAAAGTGAAAGATCGAATGTTAATGTATACATGTTATGAATTCAATGTAAATGTGCCTTTTTAAATTGGCGACAAAGAAAACAATCATAAATTTCAGAAAATTATGAAAGACTATTCCATGATCTGCTTTGTTACCCCATTACACAGACCGTGAATGCTTATTCTAGACATTCTTACTCAATTTTTGATTCTGATGATTGATTTTGATTTTGAGTTTTTTTAGATTCAGTTTTCTACACGTTCTGTAAAATATAACAGGACTACAGGCGTCCATGTTTACATTTTACTGGTATATGGCAAACCATGCAAGGCGGCATATATCCAATCGGTTTAAGTACTTAATATGACATATCAGTACTGGTATCTCTCCCTCCACTCTCAATTAAAGGCAATTAAATAGAAGAGGATGAGGAAATGCAAAGTGGAAGAAAATTAAGTGAGTGGATGAAGTATACGAACGGCATATGAGATTAAATGAGAGAAGAATACAAGGATACTGTTGCGACAGAGAAAATAGTGAAGGAAAACAGTTGGACAACAATGGATACCCATACGTTTTCAAGGAATTAGGGGAAATATAGAGCCAAAAATACTTCCCTTTCAAAAGTAAAGCGCCATCTATGGTGAATTGCTTTCCTCTAACATTAGTCCATAATAAAAAAGAAGCATGGTGCCATCTATACTAAATGGCAGAAAATTGTCTATTTTTTCATATGATAGGCTATGATATATACATTATAGGAGTACTTTTGAATGAGAAGTAAATCGCATGAGGATAAAAAATCTTTTAATTCAAAATAATTTATATACATACAGTACACAGTGTATCAAAATAAGAAAAAAAATTAACTTCCTGGATTTACTGACAAAACTATAGTTTGCAATGTTTGTGCACAAGATTTCCAATTTACTTGAGTAGTAGAAGTCAAATAGAATCAGAAAGCATAGTAAAATAGCCTGCTACATGCTAAAACTAAGCAGGAGTAAAGTTCTACCCGAGCTATGAAAACTATATCTGATTGGTTTCGTATGTAACTATGTACATTGTATTGCTTCTAACCAGTCATTGTATCTACTGGTCAGCAGTAGCCATATTTTACAGTTAAAATAACAAATTTCCTAGAAAAAGTTCTTAACTTAGTACAATGAAATATCAGAATAATCCTAATAATATTTTATCAGCTGAGAACATGGGTAATTCTCGATCGCATTTTTGCAGCAATACCCTTTAGGACTGTGACATGATCCCTATAACTTCCACTGATCCCATCAAAAAGTTCAGCTGCAAGCTGCACAAGGTGCAAAGAGTAAAATACTCAGCCCTACTTTACTATTAGTTCCACTGCAACTTATTTAAATTTTTAATCTTATAATTCCAAAAAGGGTGTTCGATATGCTTTCACGGTTCCCTTCCAAAGTTTAATGTCCTTTCACGCATTTGTCATCGTGGGACAACAATGAATCGATTAATGCATGCCCTCTCACTCAATATGCGTATACTCATTCGATTTTTTTAAAATCAGATATTAAATTTATAACAACCCTGCAAATTTCAAGGTCTATCTATGACAACTCTGTTGACATGCGATTTTCCAGTTATGAAAACCAGAAAAATTGAACACCGCTGAAATAGCAGGATAACTGCGTTGGGCCACACGACGCAGAAGTTGGATCTGTCCAGTTTCCCCAATGCGTTAGCTGCCCTTACATCTGCGTCGGAAGCATTGGTGTTCCAAAAGTCCCCGTGAACGTTGGCAAGTTATTGACAAGGTTCTACAGTGATTTTTTTGAATTTATTTGAAAAATTGCAATTTCAGCTAGGGTCAAGCCTCAATGTGCAAAACTCGGATAAAAATGCAAATGGCCGTGCTTTTCCTGTTCCTGGTTCCCTCTAGAAATGACCCTTATTGTAACTGTCCCCTCCAGTGTACATCCTTTGTTACACAGAAAAGGCGATGATGAAAGAGAAGGGAGCATTGTGTTACAAAAATGGGTTCCTATTTTATGGGTCTTCTTCCCCCTCAATGTCTGACTGTCACTCTTCATAGCCCTAAATCCTATAAGGTTCTACTGATTGTGTCTGTCGTCCTACAAATGGCGCCATTGACCCTTCCACACATGCACTTTTGAGGCACTTACCCCCGCCCCCATTTAATGGTTTACAAATGCACAAAGCAAACAGTTGCAGTTAATATTAGTGTTGTTATTTATGCCTAGGTATTATTTCCCTTCACAACGCTAGTAAGAACTCGAAATTAGTTTAATAAAATTTAAGCTGGTGAAAAAAATTTTAAGATGCAATTATTAGGCGTATGCCCCTGAATGTTGGCAATCACTGCTAGCGCTTAACCAATGAAAAAAACCAAACTCCCAGGAAATATTTGGTGCAATGCATGCTGGGAATTGCTGGAGTTAGGCCTAGATCATGGTTTTCGTGGTACTGCTAAAAGTAAACCACGACCGCATTCTCCTTCATCTATCTCCTCTCCCCTCCCTGCCACGTCATTCATCCCGAAGGGCAACTCGGATAGTACTGGAAAACGTACTTCAATGACCTGGGTCCACATGCTGATATATTGGTGGTTAACCATAGATATAGAATATATATAATCAAAATAAGGATTATTTTGTATCTTGATTTAAAGCATTGATGATGCTAATAATCTTTCGTGTGGCTGCATACGATTAAGCAAATGACGATTAATTAGCTTAAATCACGATTTGCTGCTACGCAAGTTCTGAAAACTTGGTTAATAGATACCATCACGAATAACAGATGAGCTGTGGGATTTTCATTTTGAGTAATGCAAATGGAGGACAAAGATGGAATGTCAGTGTGCCCTTAAGACTAATGGGTGCTATAACACCCAAATTGCGATTAAATGTTAATGACTCTTCATGCAACATGATCTACATTAAGCAGGTATTTAATCAAGATACCAATGTGTGGTTCACGTGAATGGGGGTATTATGCAAGATAAATGACCATGTTTTTAAAAGGTACTCAACTGTATTAGTCACAACTAACTTAGGCCTATATATCCTGTTAAAAGCCAATCAAAGCGAAGAGTCTGGTTTCCATTAGTTCACCTACTCCAGTCAAGTAATATTTATAACCAACAGGAAAAACCTGGAATTTATTTCGCTCAATTTTTTAATAGGGCATGCCCCATACATTCCCTCACTTATACATATACTGCATTTACCCCGCATACAGGGCGAGTCAAAATTCTGATTTCATGGGAATAATTTGGATAGGGTTGAGAGGACAAGTGTCAATAAAATGATTCTCTCAACTATGTTTGAACTGTTGCGATGTCCACGCCTCACCATGGAAATATTGCTTTAAAAATGAACGGAATTTAAATTAAACTAAAATAAACTAATTGAAATTAAAAATATTGTGAACGTGTCTAAAACTATACTGGACCCTATTTACCTAGCACTAGTACATTGTAATGAAAATAAGGGACAAAACAGTCAGTCTAAACAAAGCTCCATTGCAGGTAGTCCTACCACCATAAAAAGTTTAATCTACAGGATCTACACATTGCCCCAAGGAGTCTACGGACTGGGTCAACAAGGTGCAGCTAATTGATGCAGGCAGGGGCGACCAGGCAGCAAATTATACCCGAAGGCCTTACACGAGTATTGGAAAACCATGGCCAAGAAAAAAAACTAATCTCACTATTCAATAACGAGTTTCCCTCGTCTACAAAACAGAAAAAAAAAACAGTAAGAGAGGGGCACAAAAAAAATCCAACATGACTAAAATTGCAGCGGTTAAAGCCCACCTTGGTAAACAGGTAGATTAGCATTCTTGAAAGTGAAGACAGGAAATGAAAGAGTCCAAGCTGTGTAATTGGTGGGGGAGGAAGATACCAACATACAAAAGTTCAAAAGAAAATTATTACGAAAATTGCTGGAAAACAAGTTGCGTAGAAAAGCAACTGAATTCTAAGAAGGACAAGTACATTGTTAAGTCTGCACAAAAGTGACACTATATAGCACAAGACTAATTCAATTTGACATGACTAATTGCATGTATTAAATAAACACAGAAATCCACGTAACCCTAGCTGTCACTCCTCGTATACTTTCTTGTTATTTTTCAACAAAAAAATCTTTCGTTATTTATCCTTTGTTCGATTTCAGACAAGCAGAATTAGGCCTAGTCAATATATTGATTTGTTTGTCAATGCCTGCCATTGTGCACGGCTCAATAATACATTCCTATAAGCAAGTAAGCAAGGTATAAGACTGGAAAACTCGCCTCCGGTTAGTTCCAACAGAATCATTTATCAGTACTATAGCCCCACTTTGGAAAGGCCAACGTGGTTCCATTTGCATTCCGAGCTTCCTTCCTCGTTAATTTTACAACAACCGGAAGTAGTATATATACGCTTATATATTACATTTTGCAAATGGAAATTAATAACCATATCGATTTTTGTACAAAGCAGTTTGACAATATCGAAATTAATAGAAAATGGGCACAGGACTAAACCAATGGCTTAAAGGGACAGCCCCACTTTGAAACAAGTTGATTATAGGAAAAAGAGCATGAAAAATTAAGATAGACATAGAAATTGCAATTTGATTTTAGCAATTAGAGCCTACCGATCATTATAGATAAAATGCCCTGAATAGGCCTACGTGGATTTACTGACACCGAGTAGCGCCTTCTGCTGGATAAAAGGCATCGACTCTCATGGAACACATAGACATACACGTCCTAGACCTAGAGGGCGCCACCAAATAGCCCAGCTTGCTGAAAGCTATGGAAAAATGGCGCCTAACAATGTATTCTGCAAACATCTTAATTTTGTTCAATATGGAAGCTTTGCTGCAATATTATTAGGCCTATTAATTACAACATCCATACATATCTAGTAAGTGAGTAGGCCTACAATTTAAAAATTACTTGTTACAAAGTGGGACTATCCCTTTAATGCAAACCAATGGCAGTGCAGACGAACTTTGTGAAGAGTTAATCAAGCCTGATATTTTTCAAGCAAAGTGTTTGAAAGTTACACTAGAAATGAATGAAATTTAAAGACATTAGTCAGATGGGAATGGTTATCTAGGATGATTTTTCGAAAAGTACTGATTTTAAAAATAAGGAAAACTAGAGAAATCAAATGAACTGCTTTTTTTACTGAGCCTCATATACATCTCCACAAGTATAACTATGCTTGACTACAGTACAATACATTCCTTTTGGAAATAAAGAGCCATCTGTGATGAATAGATTCCAACTAACGTCGTAAGTTTAACCCATACAAAAATAACGACCCATGTTATTTGCCGTAGACATATGGCGTCATCTTTGGCTCATGTAGGCCTATATTATCAAAACGTAACATGTAGAGAATAAGTGAATAGTTCCGGGAATCATGAAATTAAAGTTGGTTAAAATGCATTAGTTAACATTGAGACCGATCTGCTACCTCGAAAACATTACGTACATGCACATTAGTAACAATTTCAGGAAATCCTATACATGAATGTTGGGCGACCTATTAATTCATAAAAATCAATGCTCATACGTAGTATTATTTACGAAATGAACACAAAATGAAACAGGAGGCGTAGGCCTAGACAAAAAACCATCACGCAATATATTCTTGTATCCCAGCAACCGCTAGGTAGGGTCCACTCCCTCGCCCCTCGAGAGAATTTCAGGTAAATATGCAATCGTCCCTCGCCCATTATAGTTTGTATATATACCTGTCCTATTATTATATAGCATCATTTTCATGCCTGCATGTTGGAAATTACCGGTATACTTATTTAAAATTCCTTCTCATGTGTGTACAAACATTCGCTGTGTGCTGCTATTTCTGTAGAGTTCAATGGCTCGTGACGCCATATTTTTTTTATAACCGGGATTCTTTAACGCTCGTTAACACTTAACCAACTATAATAAGTGTTATCTCTGCAGACATAAAAAGCAGCCGCAAACACGGCCATAATTCATCTTCAAGTTATCAGAAAAAAAGGCAGAAATCTCGTAAGGGATCGTTCAAATAATACTAAACAATACCAAAGGTGGGTGGGATGTGATTTTGTTGCGCCGTTACAATAAACGACGGGGTGGGGGGGCTCTGAATAGGGTCTACTGAATGCAGCTAAATGTACACAAATCTCAATGATAGTTTTTTTTCGTTTCTGTATTCCAAACATTCTAAAAATTTTCGATACAGTCTAATACTGTAGATAGCCGATAAGTTCAAATAATAAAGTTGGTAAAACTACATTGAAAAGCATGCATTGAGGAAGGCTAAAGATTGGTCTATATATATATAGGCAAAAGGAATGCCACTATGCAGGCAACCATTGCCAGCACACTTCGCTGTTGAGTTGGCTTTCAGCAATATTTGCATTTAGACAAACATAATCGCTAGACATTAAAAATGTCCAGAGGGAGGGGGTGGGGTCATCCCCTCCTCTCCTGAGCTCCTTTGTCTAGGCTTAAGTGGCCATGTGGTTTATTTCGGACCACGAGTTTCGATCTGCCAGCCCAGGCGATTTTTCATCAGTGACGCATTCGCGGCCCTTTGTTCCTTGAAAAATGACCGAAGTTATAATGGAAGGGATGATGGCGGTGGTATTTCGGATTGCACGTGGCAAAACCAGATGCCTAAGACCCTGTTAGGTTACATATATATTTAGAG
Source organism: Proteroiulus fuscus (assembly GCA_034700285.1). Lineage (NCBI taxonomy): Eukaryota > Metazoa > Arthropoda > Diplopoda > Julida > Blaniulidae > Proteroiulus > Proteroiulus fuscus. Next base: position 13,509 of record JAQIXP010000747.1, read on the forward strand.
CTACAGAGGCTGCAAGGGATTAAGTTCTGCCAAAAATTCAATCTATAATGAAGGATAAAACAATGCCTTACATTGGAGTGGAAAATACAGGTTCGATCCCTAAATACTTTTTTTTTAATTTTCAAGTAAAAAAGCACGTCAAAATTTCTACTGAACAAAGCAGTTCAGTCATTATAGTATACACATAGGCTGTTCATTCTGTACGACGACGGTTTTGGAGTAGTATCAATATTTCTTTATCTGTAACCCTTGGCTCGTAGTAAGCTAACCATGGAACGCAAAGGCAGAACTATAAATTAAAGAACATGATTTGATAATGCATATTAAATACGTATCTTAATGGAACTTACATTAGAACTTTTAATAGGCATCGAAAATCACCAGCACAAACCAATTTTTCAACAAAACTGAACTTGAAAGGAATCAATTAGTTTTCACTACGTTTAGAAGAGCACAATAAATAAAATGATATTTAATACACTATAGATAGGTAATAATACAGTATTGCATAATGGAGGGGCGGGCTACTTGATTTCATTCACTCCAGTTCATTCTTTAGTTGAGCATGCACTGTAGTTGGCTAGCTTCAAACAATGGGTTAATTACTTTGCATGGTTAAGAGTAAAACTAGGCCCTATAGCACAATAGACTACAAGCTAAATTCAACATTCGCTCGTAATATTTCTTTTTTTATGTCAGATATCATAATACCTTTATCAAAACCTAGACTCTTTATTTAATTTAATTACAAATCCTGCACAATCTTTTTTCAAAAAAAATATTAACAATCCATCCCTTCGATATGTAATTTCATACCAGCAGCATAGAATTTCTTCACAGGAATCCCTAGATGGAGGGGGGGAGCTTTATTATCCTTCCCCCTACACTTTTTTGAGCTTTACAATGTTCTCCCAGAGCTTTCTTGTAATCCCATCCGTATGGTCTATACGCAATTAGGTCTCAAATCGAAATCTTAGCTTTATTTAGAGATACAAAATACATTGGATATTTTCCATTCCAGTACAGAAACACAAAGCCCTGAGGAAAATCCAACCAAGAGATCACTTCATGCTAGGTTTTATATCTTCAAAAACCAAGAATTTGGCAACGTCCAATAGGGAATGAACAACAATCCTGTTGCACAACTGCGTACATAATCCCACGTACGAAAAAAAATAGTACAGATATATGTACATGCATAAATACTAAATTAGGCTAGATGTATAGAACCAGGAGAATTTGAACATTATGAGCTTTGCCCATAGCTTTGTGCCAGCTGCTTTTCCATTTCCGGTTTTGGGAAAGTGGGTGTTTGTCTCACACATGAGTTGGTGGAATAAATATCCATTTCGAAACGAGAAGTGAGACGTGTGGTCGAAACACCTGTTGTCAAGGAGATCTTCCCCCGGTCCCTGGGAATCGAATGGCAAGGACATTCCCCAACATCAATATGCACTTAAAGAGCAAAACATATGCCTAAAAGATACGACTTAAGACAGGTCCAAGACACAACAACATTTACTCCACACAGCCTTTCAAAGAAAACTGACAATGGGTGACAAGACGAAAACATGGCGGCGGCACTGGTTTCAAGTTTGTAACGGGTTGATGCCTCCTATTTGGATTCCAGAAACCAGATTGTTTAGGCCTACTTTTCTACTTTCCCTTATAAAAGATCTCATATACGTTATCTGATTAGTAGCACAACTGACGAGTTTGACAATGGCGAAATAATGTTTGGATTATCTCCTCAACACAAAAGCTCTGTTTGCTCTTGTTTGGACAAATACAGGTGTTGAAATGGTGACAGCACAGTGATCAATAAACTAGCCTTTTTGTGTACTCACAGCTGACTTTAATGAGTTTTAAAAAAGATTAAATCAAGGATCTTATACAAATCGCCTTTGTACTTTGCATGCAATTTCTTTTCGTAAATATTCAGTTCATGCGTGGGCATCGCAAAAATCACCCATAAAATTAGGCTGACATTATAAAACATGTCTTTATAATTGTCCTAGGCCTATATTGGTATAGTATGTCCTTCTTATAACATTTCTAGTAGCAATTTTCTCTAATTTGGCTACAATTTATTAACATATATCAATAAATATTAATCACATGAATGCATTTAAAAATGGCTGGCTTCATGTCATGCAGTTTCATGAATTCTAGAAGTACATATAGGCCTATAGAATACATTTTCAAAGCATTTTGCATCAGCAGGACTACTGCTAAATGTAGTCCTTGACCGGTGTTACTTCAGTTACACCAATGACAACATTAGGTGCAATAAACGTCAGATATACCAATGAAGGAATGTAGGCCTAAAACACAATTTTGGCCTAACCCTAACATAAAATGCAAATGGAAAACTGTATCAACCAAAAAAAATGCCCAGGCATGCAAGTGTATTATTTGCCATAATCAATAATCTTCCTAAATAGGCCTACACATTCTTTTTAGAGCAAAACAAAAATCAATTAAATATAATGGCCACCATAACTATTGTTTATGAGCCAGTTCTTTTCCAATTAAAAAGTGCAGCGCAGTGACGAAAATAGTAGGAGCTTTCCAATTGGGTGCAAAAAAGGATGAGTCCTCTCAAAAAAAAAGCCTTCAGAATTAGCTGAGAAAACAAATGTCATGATCTCAAATGAATCCATAAAAAAAGATGAAACACGCAGCGAGTTCCATAAAAGAGTACAGCTTAGCTTGGAAGTTGGAAATGCTATTCTTGAACTGATTTCTTGGCAAATCAGGTCGAAACTTCCAAGAAACAGCATGGTTGAGAACCCTAGACAGGCAGTTACTGAACCCTTTGCCAAAAATCATCACTTCTATACATGTGCACCATGAAAATGCTAATACCCTGTACACACTAGAGCCACGAATCTAGATTCATGCATTTAATGTGTTCGATATAGATTTACCTGAATCTCGATTCATGTCGATTCCAACTAGATTCACTGAACCGTTTTCCAAAAACTCGATTTCCAGTCGAAACGAGATTCAGTATGACGTCATTGCAGTGTTACCAGGTTACATTGCTTAAGATCCCTAATAATCCCTAGGAAATGGATGCCATTTTGTGGAATTTACTTTTTAGAACAGCCCACAATGCACTGCAATTCTCCAAAGTGCAATGCATGAATCCAGATCAGTAAATTGTGAGTGTGTTCAGCTGAAATTTATTTCTCTTTTCTCGAATCTAGATTCATGAATCTAGATTGTTATGGATCTAGATTCGTGCTCTAGTGTATACAGGGTAGGCTATAACCAACACAGAGTCATGAACAACTTCTTCCATTCGCCATTTTCCGTTGGAACCAGTTGAGTACGAGGCTTGCACGTACATATTCCATAGATAGTCTACAATGTATTAGTTCTATTTTTCTGCTTTTTCTTGGCACATCTATAGAAATTAACGAAAATAGCCATGTACTTGAATGTCCGGTTGAGATACCATCATTCATCAGTGCTTTCAAAAATCGTTGGGGTAACCATCAGATTGTCAAAAAAAAAAACAAGAGCTGCCTTTCAAAAAAACAAAACAATCTGTACTCAATCAGATGGTTCATGAAAACAATCAAGAAAAATGCCCAGATGGATTCTGATTGTCTGATGGAAGAGTGTCTTGCTTGTGTTTAAAGCGTGTAAGCATGGAACATGATTGCTGTGCAGAAATTTTACCCTGCATGATAGGCAACATTTGTGTTTGGAAGGAAAACATTTGGGGAACAATTTTAAAAATTAATTAAAACTAAATTGCATGTAGTAGCTTTCAAAAGTATGGTCCATCAGGAAGGATTCTTGCACTTGTAAGAATAATTTTTGAACAGTGTCATTGCTACAAGATGGCAGACCCTAGCCAACTGACTTAAATACAAATATGCACAGAAGATGGATGGCTATGAAATTGAAATGTTAACACGTTAACTTTTTGTGATAATCACAAAGCACCTCATTTTAGGTGTTTTAGATGCTTAGGTGATTTCGATGCTTTTAACTTTTGAATTTGTATTCAAAGTTTTTACAACAAATTGTAAAACTCAGTCAAATGTGGATCAGTTTACTTCAACTTTTGGAAGCAAATTTTTACTAGTTCCAAGAAAACTGCAGTATTTGAGGCCAAGAATCCGATTTCTAGGTTAGAACCTCGCTTCAAACGAGGAACTACGAAAACAGATTATTTACTTCTAAAAATAGGATATAACGGTATATGGTCTGCAGGTCTAATATAAGTCATAAGTAGGCCTATAGCAGCAAACACTATTCAAAATTACTGTTTCAAAATATTTTAACCCCACTGTTGTTATCTGGTCTTGTATGCATATATAACCTAGTAATGACTATAATGTGCTGCCAACTAACAGGTCTATAAGTGCATGCATTCCAAAAATTACTGAAACCTAGGCCTATTATAAAAATTCCAACATGCAAATCTGAATAATTTTTAGGAAGTGTGTATTCATAATATTCGTATTTTTTTGTATTCTAGCACTATAATTATGTTATAATATTAGCCATATAGGCCTACTATCTTTTGTTACATGTGGAGGCAAAACAGTCCTGATATATAGGCCTATCTATACAATCTGATCGGATCGAATAATGCATCTTCCTCATTACTATTTTACCAGGAAAACCAGCCAGACGTTATAGGTCAATTTATTATAGTAAATTTCTAGGCATATTATACAAGCATAATATACAATCGGGGGAAGATGAAAACTCCATTTGGCTTCCCCTTTTGCAATTCAATTACGCAACAATTCGAGCTCTATTTTTTTTACTAAACGTCAAATTCAGAATTAAACGACGATAAAACGCCTTATATAAAAACACAATTGCATTTTCGCTGAAAAATTGAATTAGCACGTTTTCCTAGAATCCTGATCAAAAATTACACACTGAAGAAGTTCAAAGAAAAGTAACCCTATATATAGCCTAGTTATACAGGCCTTCGTGCTTTTAAAAACGATTTTTCAATTTACAACTCCATAAATTTCACCATGCATATACAGCCCATGCAGTCTTTTGGCATCTCGTATATTATTAATGATCAATACGGTTTTATGCACTATATACGTATATACGCATATATACACGTATACACGCACTATATACACGTATATACGGCAGTTCAGAAACAATGCCGGACACCGCAGATATTTCAGGGTAGACCTTATATTAAATAAGTTTTTTTTAAAAACTAAGCTGAATTTCTAAAGCAAAACTTAATCAAGCTTGCACATTTTGACACACCATTTGAAACTTATTTGAAATACAAACATCCTCCATCATGTGTGAGTATAAGACTGGGGCACAAATATTTGCCAGGATGTAAATGTATATATGACCTACTAATCTAAAACCAATGTTGGAAAGATGATTAAACTTAAGAAGAATAGTTGGAAGAAATGATGGGAACAAGCAATGGTTTGGGTGAGAAAATCATGAGGAATGCAAATATTTACAGTAGGCCTACATGTAAATAATTAAATCTAGCAAGCCATCACAAGCTATCACACTTTTAGGGTTTCTACTTTAAAGATGATTCTCCAAGTACATGCCATGAACCAGTTTTGGACCCAGCACACGCATTTCCATGCATATTTTAGGGTTTCTACTTTAAAGATGATTCTCCAAGTACATGCCATGAACCAGTTTTGGACCCAGCACACGCATTTCCATGCATATAAATGTATGCCAAAATCTTGAACAATCTTAATTAATGCATGCAGGGTTTGGGATTCTCTTTTATTTCATGACATTCGAACTCCTTATATAAATGCACAAGAGGGCCAATGACTATATACTTTCAATTCAATTTAACTCACTTGTCAGTAGCCTACCCTACAATCAGCATATCATAATGCCATTTGGTAGGGGGAATTATCTTCCTGGTAATTTTTTGAATGTCTTGATTGAGGCTGTGACTTTTTTCTACTATTCATTGCACCAGCTAGGGACAATCGATTCCTGGTCGGAACCATTTTGCATCACATGCGACGTCATAAGAAATTCTTAACTATACTTGTGTATAAACCTCTCAATTCACTTCATCATGCAAGATGTTAGCAAAATTAGCCACATTATTTTAATTAATAAAAACTTTCAAAATAAAGATGTGATTCTCACCTTATGAGCCTTGCACATGGCGCTGAGTGCTTGTACGTCGTGACTGGTGTGTCGTCCATCCTGCAAACACATGGCACACACTGGCACCTTGCACAGCATACAATACATGCCCAGGGTCTCCTCACTGTGTTCAGCACATCCCACCTGTTTGCCCTTATTTCGGGCCCTCAAAGCCTGCTTGCCCTGCTGTGGTGGGAGAAGGGCATGTTTGGCCAAGGGTCCTCGAGAAGGATGACAGTTCTCTCGACACTGGTCGCAGTAGAACACTTCGCACTGGTCGCACATGACGGTCGCCTCGTTGGGATTGTCCCCTTCGCACAATTGGCATTTGAGGGCGAGATTTTTGCTTTCTCCATATTTGTCCACTATAGTTTGCATGGCGCGATTCTTGGGCAAATTGTGGGCGCCCAGTTCGTCAAAATAAATGATTTTATGACACACGGGGCAGGTGAGCGAAAGGGCATTGTTCTGCAATGGAGGAAAAAGGATACCCTGCAATTAAAAAAATTACAAAATAAATCAGCGTCTACACAATTACATTGTAAAAACTGACTTGGATAACGTTTTTTGAACATGAAGAATGGCCTCGATCACTAGATTTTAGTTGGGGTGGGGGGATCTGGGTAGGATCTTGGCTACTCGGGGTCTGAGGAACATTAATTGTCACTGCCAGTCCCCCAAGAAATAAATGTTCGTTCTCACTAGTGGCAGGATAAACTATTATTTTTTTTTTTAATTTAAGGTGGAGGGAGGGGCATGTCCACCCCCTCCCAGTGTGGTATTTGTGAGCTCAGAGGTGTGGGGGGGGGGGTCGGAGTGATGGGCGCCATCAGGATTTCTTGTAGGGGGGGGGGGGCAGAGGGAAAGTGGTAGCACAAATCCTCCTCCCCGGAGGGGGAAATTTTTTTTTAAAAATATAGTATATAATTTTACTTATAACACTAAATTGATTTATGTAAGTGTATATAGTTTTACCAGGTATTGGAAGGCAAAAGTTTGTTACAAATCTTTTATAGACGTGGTAGGGCAGGGGCGGATACGGGGGGGGGGGAAGAACAATGGGGGCAATTGCCCCCATTGCCCATTGCCCCATTGCATCGTTATCCAAAACGATAAAACAGCTGCCGTCAACAGTAAAACGCTCCAGGTCAATTCAATTCAATTCAACTCACAATGTCAGTACCCTACGATCAGCATAAAATGATGCCATTTGGTAGGGGGGTAATCCCACATTCAGGAGGATACTCCAACGTCACAAAGTGGTGACTTAAAAACAATCATCGTTAAATTGAATTTCTAACAATTCTTTACTATCCTTAGGAAAATTATTCCATCGTCTTATATAACGTAAGAAAAAGGACCAATATAATATGCATCCGTTTTAGCACGAATTATAGGTCCTAACTATGTACCCAAATGGTACCAGGGTAATAGCGCACTAAAACAACACGCCTATAATATACCCGTTAGGCACCATTTTTCCATAGATTTAAGCAGACACTGAAAGTGGGTGGCGCCCTCTATAGGACGTGCATGTGTACGTGTTTCACGAGAGCAGATGACTTTATATCCAGTAGAGGGCGCTGCATACCGTCAGAAAAATGGCGCTTATATTTTGGTTTTGCATTTTTAGCCAAAATCCACGTATCCGTTACATATACTAGCATGATGGGTATGGGTTCAAATCCAATCGCAATTTCCATGCCTTTCCTAATTCTTCATGCTCTTAATAATTCCTCCTACGACCCAATTCATTCAAAGCGGGACTTTCCCTTTAAGGTGATACTAATGTAGGCCCACTCGTTAAATTTCCCTGACCACCCCACTGCACTGCACCCCTTTCTTAATCTTCCCTCATCACAATTAATCCATCATTTTTTTTTTTTTAATCCCGCAAAAGCAACTTCTTCGATTGTTTGGAAGACGTGTGGGGAAATCCCCTTTTAATCGTATATTTTGATTGGTCCCATCCCATGTATTCACACACACACATGCTCTCATCCCAAATTGATGTTGTAATTAAGAAACATCACTTTTTATAAAACACGTCATGCATGCAGATTTACTTTCCTCCCCCCCCCCCAAAAAAAATTATAATAAATAAAAACTTGGCAAAATGAAGTTCGGGGGAATTAAGTGCATTAAAAAAAAAACAAAAAGGGGAATTAGAGAGAGTATATACAAGATTTTTGCATCATATATATATATATATATATAAATGTATAATTGGGATAAGAACATGACAACCTCGAATTTCAATATCAAATTTTAAATATATTTGATTACAGGAAGACGTTAATATATCGTAAAAAGTACGAACTCAATTTTTCAAAAATGTAGAAGCGTAATTACGGGAGCCTTATTATAGCCCTAAAATTACACCAGGCTAATTATTGAACCCACTAGGGGGCGTTCGAAGCATCATTAACTTATTTTAAAACAAAACAAAAAGTATTTATTGTATACGTGCGTGCTTGTGTAGGCCTATATCGCAGAGCGAATTACAAAAAAAAAATGAAAATAAAAAGAAAAATTAAAACCGTAGATTAAAGGGAAAGTCCCACTTTGTAACAAGTGGTATTTAAGTGTTCGCCTATATAATGAAATGGCTATGTGACAATCATAATTGCAGCAAAGTTTCCATAAGAGCGCCATTTTTTCACATAATTTCAGCAGACATTGAAAGTTGGTGGCGCCCTCTAGGACGTGCCTGTGTACGTGTACCAATAAAGAGCAGATGCTTTTTTTTTCCAGTAGGGGGCACTACATACTGCCGGTAAAATGGCGCCTATTTAATTGGGTTTTGCATTTTACAACCAAATCCACGAATACTATCAGGGACATTTTATAACTATATAATGATTGGTCCATGGGTGATCTCAAATCCAATTGCAATTTCCTTATTTTTTAAGCTTTTCTTCACTGTGGAAACTCAGCTGCACTTATTATTGTCACAGCCATTCATATATCTATATATAGTAAGTGTGTATACAATTTAAATATCACTTGCTATACAGGGTGATTCAGAATAGCTGACCGCCCCCAAAATTTCAAAAAATATTCATTTTTATGAAAAAAAAATTGGTATGGAATAGGAAATCAAGGGTGGAGCATCCAATGGTGCCAAAAAATTTGACCTTTGAACTAACC
>JAQIXP010000748.1:0-22798 GCA_034700285.1 Proteroiulus fuscus
CCATCTCCATATTACGCCCACCTCTGAAGGCAAAAGAAGAAAAGATCGCCCGGGTCATTTCTAGAAGATTTACGGTAGTTGTAGTTTTAAATTCCACTACCTAGTGGTGTAACCATAGCTTTACATTGCAAATTATTATTGTCACAGCTATTCATATCTAGTAAGTGTTAACAACTTAAATATCACTTGTTACAAAGTGGGACTTTCCCCTTAACATGAACCTGAGTTTGCCTACAGACCCTGTTATGAAGCTCGGAAACACGCTTAACTTCTGTTTTATTTTAATTTAGAGAACTATGGGACGAGATTAACTTGCTTTTGGTGGGATTCGGACAGCAGACTTGCTTGCCTGTCAAGCCCAAATGCAGTGGATGCCTAAACAAAGCCATATGCCCTTTCACATGAGCGTTAAAAAGAACAAATTTGGACTAAATTTTTCGAAAAACTGCATTTTTACATCTTATCTGAGAGTAACCATCAAGTAATCTACTTGTACAACCCAAAATCTGAGTATTGCTAAACCGTTACATTTTACACTCCGGAAAAGGATGATGTCGACAGACTTTTAACATACATTTATGCAGCTGCCCTTGGGAATTGAACCCAGGTCTCCGATTGCTTTTTTTTTTTTACTCTCATGAGGCTGTTATTTGGACAATTGTGAAAACAAAGACGGTGCAAACCTGCTACTGCTACCATTTTAAATATGGAAATAATTTGGCAAGTCAAGTATTTTGTCCAGTTTATTTGAGGCAGTTACAGAATTAAGAGTGCATTCAAGTGCGGGTACAGCCTATTCATTTCAGTTGGAAATGTTTGCTTGACAGAAGATGGAAGCACCACTGTAACCATGAACTTTGACCCCAAATGCCCTCTAAATGTACTTCTTATCAAGATGGCATCTGTAGAGAAACTGCATTCAGAGCAGCAGAAACGCCCGGATTTTGGCCACAGAGTAGCAACCATCGTTTCACGGCCGCCTGCAGGCTTTTCGCCGATTGGGTCTGGAGGAGTGCACCCAGCATCCCCACATCGGCAATGGACAGGACGCCTCCGACTAGGAATTCGGCCTTCTCCAGGTGAGAGTTGAGGACCTGCAAGCCGGACTGCCTTTCGGCATTCGTGCCGTGAAGCACGTACGAGTGAGCCAGGTCCAGCCAGGCGTCCACTTCGGTCTGCCGGACCGCATCGGAGAAATAGTACTGCGGCGCCAGAAAGGATGCCAGGTACCTCAGGATGTTGACGTCACCCGCAATGGTGGCCTGTCTTGGCGATGAGACCGTCAACCAGGGATCGTCCCCGATGGCTTTTAAATAACAAAATTAAAGGGTTAGTTACCACTTTTGACTTAATAAATTTTTACTAAAACTTCTTTTATTAGCCTCACATTCTTTCCAAATCAGAGTTATGAGAATTTGGTGTTGGCTTCGAGGCTCGTCCCTCACCATTTTGTGAAACATGCTTTTCTGGTGAGACTGCTGACTCGTGACCGAAGAATGGGCAAAAATGGACAACGAGGTCCGGTACCGTTCCTTCAGCCAGTTGGTCAGGATTAGCAATGTTATCGGCTTGTGGGATGACGGTGCCGTAGCTACAACATCAATTACGGATCCATCCTGGAAAAGCGAAATTCCGTATTCGATAATCGGGTAGGAAGCTAGTTTTAACCCTGAAGAATGCTACTTTTTTGGATATTTGAATACTAAAAGTTTTAACATGATCTATAATTATTCACTGCGGCGATATTCTTGGTCACAATAGCTCTGAGCGGGGAAAAATAAAAATTATGCCCAAAAGTTTTGTTTTCATGAAAATTACTTGTAAATGTACTTCAGGGATGATTTTCACCAAGTTTGACTTTACTGCTGGAGGAACCATAGTCATTTGTTGTTTTATCTGCTGCAACCTAAGTGTCAGTTCTTCAATCTGATGAATTAGCCGATTTTGCCGGTCCTCTAGTTTCACCAAATCGTCCCCGGGTCCTTGAATGTGATTAGTATTCTGTAATCAAATATTTTTTTTAAAAATTGGATCATTTGGTAACGTTGATTTATATTAGTGAAAAGGTCTACTTTTAACAAAAATACTGAAATTACGTGAAATTTAAGGATGAAATAAGTGAGAAAAGCAGAGGAAGAGGAAACTAGTTTACCTACAAGCTATAATTAGAAACTGTAACTGATACTGTCAGAACCACATATGGATATATACATTTTTTAACTGATATCCCAACTTCTCCATAATGTATAAAAAATTGAAAATAATTCTTAAAATTTATTTTTCACGTTTATTTACAAATTTTCAATATTATTTCTTGGTACCAGTAGTCATGACTTATAACCGTATATGCAATGGGTTAGGATTATGAGATTTTACGCGTGTGGGTCTTGTGTGACTACGCAAAGAAGAGTATAAAGGAATTTACCGTAATTATCGGAGAATCCGAACAATAAATACTTCTTACATCATACATACATTTCGGTTTTTCTATTGATTGTGGAAGGTCGTATAGTGGAGATATTTTATACATTCCACATGGACCATTCATTATGGAAACCATTTCGAATGCTACTAGTGCATTTGTAATCCTAACTACATAGTCTAAGGAGCAATATGACATTCCGACATATCTGCCAACTTAATAATGTATATGTTAATTCGACTGAATTGTCCTTGTGATTAAAATAAAATCGATAACTATTTTATTAACTAATTTAATACAATATTAATATATTTTTAAGTAAGCCACAAATTAGAGTATTTTTCCAGCATTTTGGAATGTCAGAATTCATGCGCATTGATATGTCCCTACGATCTGGCAACACTAGTTTAATTTTTGGGTAAGTGGGTGGGGCTTCAAGGCTATCCGAAATGTAACAGCCAACGTGATTGGTCAGAATCTAAACTGAGTACTCGAGATAGCGTGATTTCTTCATGGATTTTCCACGGTTAGAAATTCAATTTTTCTATTTTTTCCTACTAATATCAAGTTTAAATATCATTATTTGCGCCGAGGATGCCATCATATTTTTTTCGGGATTGAAATCTGCATTTTGGGATTTGGAAAACGGCTATGGCGGCATCCGAATCTAGCCAATGAGAAGCGCGCTTTTTTCGATACCTTCAACGGCGATGACTCGGGACAGTTTGTCGGAAAATGGACGTTTACGTTCCATTGTGTTGGAATTTTAGTTTTCAAACGCGCTAAAGGCATTTTAAATCATAATGCTACGATGTAGTGCAACCATTCGGAGCAAATACGAAGCCACAATCGGAATTTTCGCCCGTCGAACCGTTTTCCATTCGACATCACGTGACCGCACCAAGTTGAAAATGGCGGCTTCCGAAAAATTTCAACATGGACCCTAAAAAGAATCCAACCAGGTGTCAATAGGTAATCATCGAGTGATATTTATTCGTTGCTAAGGACCTAAACTGTTGTTGTAGACTTGATTTGAGGCGGGAGAGAATGTCATCTAGGGGTAGGCGAGGACGTGGACGTCCTCCCAAATTTCCATTGTCTTCGAGGAACGCAAGGCCCAATTTCTTGAAGAAACCAAGGTATTTGCTGAGTGGGAATCATGCTTCCAGAAGCGGGGGGACCCTGGAACCCCCGCCAAATGCCGAAAGCCGGCGTGAATTTCGAACCAGGCAGAGGGAATCCGCCCAGAGGGGTCGTACGCTCTTACAGCATGCCATGGACAGTGACTTTGACGAATATGCCGAGCATGGAAATGGCATGTCAAGTGAGAGCGAGTACCACGAGGATGCAGACGCCGATTCAGACGTCAGTCTGGAATCAGACGATGTCAGTGTGTATTCCCATAGCAGTTATAGTACAATTTGTAGCACCACTCCTGGCAAGAGAAAATACACGCGAAGGGCCAGGAGTCCCTGTCCCGTGTGGCTTCAGGACAGGGAATATCCCGACCTGGTTCTCCCCAAGTCCTCGGAGGATCTCATCCTTCCAAAGAGTGAGCTGTTCAGGGCGTTGGGCATCTATGAAATCCTCAGGCGCTTCAAGCACATCGTCAGGATATCCCCCTACCGCTTTGAGGACTTTTGTGCAGCTCTGGCAGGGGACGAACAGTGTAATTTATTGGCTGAAACCCACATAGCTCTCTTGAAGGCCATCCTGCGTGAGGAGGACCTAAACAACACCCTGTTTGGCGCCCACGACCAGAAGGATAGCATAAACATTCAGCTGTTTCTCATGGACAACATGACCTGGCCGGAGAACCTGAGGTGCTACCTGGAGAGCGATCCCGAGTTCAGGTGCGTGCTGCCGGCTTTCGAGGAAGGCGAGTATCCCTACACGAATATCAGCAATAAATTGACGGTACTGAAATTCTTGTGCGACCTGTTTCTGACCACCAACAACGTGAGAGACGAACTGGTGGCCGAGGGGGCCATCCAGTATGATGATCACTGCCGGGTGTGCCATCGGCTCGGGGACTTGTTGTGCTGCGAAACGTGCCCGGCCGTGTATCATTTGGCCTGCGTGGACCCGCCCATGGAGGAAGTGCCCGAAGAGGATTGGATGTGCGCCGTGTGCAAGAGTCACCAGGTAATGTAGAAATTGGGTTTTTTGGGATGGGGATGGTACCATTGCTTCTGGGAATTTAGCCGTTATTATTTGGCCAGGGCACAAAATAAGGCAACATCTGATTTTTTTCATATCGTAATTCACTAGTCGTAAGATTGGAAGGGAAATCAGGGTTTGTCCTAGAAAATGCGAGAAAGTCGGAGAAATAATTTTTATTTTGCTGAAATGTCAAGGAAATTCAGCTTTTTAAATTTGGCGTCAAGCAAAAGTCTTTTAGCGGGGAAATGTGATGGTTTTTTTTAAAGTTTAGTGGAAATTTAAATTGTATAGTTAATATATACATGAACCGGATAGGTCTGCTTTAAGCATCCAAGGCAGGGTTTATTGACCTAGAAAGTGAAATGTAATTTTGCCAGGGAAAGTCTATAAATAATCAAATTTAATAAAGTCATAGGCCTATGTACCGGTATGCTGTAAACCTTCTATGGTGTATGTATATATACTGAGCTATGCAGTAATACCATATTCTAATTTTGTCCTTTCAATTCAGGGGCGCAGCCAGGATTTACAAATGGAAACCCCCAAAATATTGGCGATTTTTCAAAAAAAAAAAAAAGAGGGGTTTTCATAGGCAAAATGTTGTCATGGGGAAGTTATTTCCCCCCCCCCCCCCTTTCAATTCATATTGTAAGATATTTATCCACTACATGCAAGAAAATGAATTAGTGAGATGCTAGCACACAAAAAACATCAGTCAAAGTTGAACAAAAAATCCTGAAGGTATACTCAAGTTCACTCTCAAACAGCCTTCAAAGCGCCATCTGGGAACATCAAAGCAAAATAAAATTGTTAAGGAAAGAAGGGATGCGTGCTGGCCGCAGCATGGCGCTTTTACCTAAGAACTTTGTTTTGCTTTGTTGTTCCCAGATGGCGCTTTGGACTGGGTTTGAGTGTGAATTTGAGTATTGTTCAAGTGGTGACCACTGCAGTTTTGTGGAGCTGCATTTCAAAAAAAAAGAAATTTATATTGCGATGCTAACACCGTTACTAATTACTGGAACTGTCTATACATGTTATTAAAATAACTTAAGAGTTACGAGTACAAACATACTATGAACGACCATTTTCAACTCAATTGAATTTCACAATTCATTTTAAGCAGTGCTCCCATTTTCCACAATGAGCATTTCAACTTGATACAGTACTGTTTGTAGTTCTAATGCATCCACTTCAGTTTAAACCATAGACAAACTTAAAGGGAAAGTCCCACTTTAAATGAAGTGGAATGTAGGCAGAAGAGCAGGAAAAATTATAAAATTCATGGAAATTGCAATTTGATTTGAACCTACCAATCATTAAATAAAATGCCCTGAATACATGGATTTGATTGAAAATGTAAAACCCAAATAGGCACCATTTTACTGACAGCATGCAGCGCCCTCTACTGGATAAAAGGCATCAGCTCTCTTGAAACACGTAGACATGCGTGTCCTAGAGGGCGCCACCATGGAAAATCCATGGAAAAATGGCGCCTAATATGTATTTCGCAAACATCGTAACTTCTTCAATATGAAAACTCTGCTGCGCTTATTATTGTCACAGCCATTGACATCTAGTAAGTGTGAACACTTGTTACAAAGGGGGACTTTCCCTTTAAATCTAAATGAGGTCTGGAAATGTGAAGTATTTGAGCCCTAGAAAGTGTCTCCTAAGGCTGGGTTTATGTAAGCAGCTGAGAGCTAGAAAGCTGCAGCTCAAAGCTGATAGTGTTCTTTTTGCCATTCAATTTGTATGGCAAAAAGAACGCTATTAGCTTTGAGCTGCAGCTTTCCAGCTCTCAGCTGCTTACATAAACCCAGCCTTAGGCCTATTAATTTTATGTGGAAATGAAGTAGGGATTAAGGCACATTTATGCACAAATTTATTAAAAAAAATTGCTAGTGGTGCCCTTTATGATAACAAGTTAATGAACCTGGTGAAAAATTTGCCAACGTTCTTATGCACCTGAAAGGTGAGGAGAACAAAAATGTCTTGAGCTCGAAAACTGGAATTTCTCGAGAAGAATTTGGAAGCAGTTTTGAAAATAAAGTTGTCCATGTGGGGGAAGCGCTTCCTACCATTTGGGCTAAATTTATTTACCTTAATTTTTTGAGATCCTCTGTGGGTTAGAATTTTGCTTATAATATCTTGAACAAAAATGCAACGCCCTCTGTTCAAGTGTTCAGTTAATTAAAAGAAATGAACAAATAACATGGGCCGCCATTTTAGTACATGGGACACCATAGACACTAGGTCGATATTTTAGTCTGGGACAACAGCAGTTGAAATTGTAAATCATAGATGGCGCCATAAATCTATGGTAAATAACATGGTAGCCGGCCGACATTTTGGTATGGGACAAATGGTAGTTGAAGGATATTAAACATAGATGGCACCATAAGTCTATGGCAAATAACAACAGCCAACATTTTAGTATGGGATAAACGGTAGTTGAAGGATATTCAACATAGATGGCGCAGTAAGTCTATGGCAAATATCATGGAAGCTGCCGACATTTTAGTATGGGAAAAATGGAATTTCAGCAAACACTGAAAGTTGGTGGCGCCCTCTAGGACATGCATGTGTAGGCCTACGTGCTTTACGAGAGCTGATGGATTTAATAAAGTAGAGGGCGCGACATATTGTCAGTAAAATGTAGCCTACTTGGGCTTTGCATCTTCAACCAAATCCATGTATTCGGGACATTTTATTTATTGATTGGTACACTCAAATCGAATTGCAGTTGCCATGAATTTTATAAATTTTCATGCTCTTGTTCCTACAACCACCTTCTTTCAAAGTGGGACTTTCCCTTTAAAACGATAATCGGATATAGGCCTATTCCCAAAATAAACTAAAGTTGTTGATACAAAATATATTTGAACTATCATTTATTGATCTGTACACCACTTGTAATGTGGTGCAAATTGTTTTTATAAAACTTGAAAAATATCTAATTTTGCACCTTGAATTTGTGGAAATATACTGGAAATTCACATTTTCTTTCCAGTAGGCACACTGGAGACTTTCTGAAGGGTTGCCATTGACCTAGAATAGGCAGGCAAATTTGTCTAAGTCAGATACAAAAATTGTGAGGCTTTACATTACTGTAGGCTACTGGCATTTAATGGAAAAACTCGTTATGATATGTTGTAGTTTTTTTTTTTAAACTTTAAGGGATGCTTGTTTTATATTTCTAAAATAACAAGTTAAAATAAAAATATCTATAAAAGGTCAGGAAAGCTGTTTAACCAGAGGAAATACATGCAAGTGGTAAAAACAGTCGAAAATACAGTAGTAAAAGTTAGGCAAGAAGATCGTCATAATCTAGTGACAACCCTGTTTGTACCATAAGTGACGAAATAGTAGCCCGGGCTATTATTTGGACTACTTTGCTGACCAGTAGACCCTGGCTTCTATTTAAGTTCTGGCTACTATTTTGTCATTTATGGTATTTCACAAAAGGAATGACAATGATGTCACTACATGAGTCAAATTCAAAAATATCTATACCACAGACTTAAATCTGGCAGCACAGATTATTCTGTTTACAGAATAGCTATGTCGTTACTGCTGCCAGATAGCAAATTCCAGGTTTCAAATATGCACCCCACTGTTTTGTTATATCGCATAGTGAAACCGAGCAAAAGAATGGTGTAAATATCCCTCTGCTGGTGATGAGTTGAACTACACAGGCACACCCTGTTTGCCTTCTCACCAAAAGTTTTCCCTCTTAGAGTATTCATACGCAAGTGTAGGCCTAATATTACTGGTTGGAATTTTTAAGTCAGGGACTGCTTTCTCATAGAATAGGCCTATGTGTTTGTGGTGTAATTCGACACACTTTAGAATGCTTTCTTTACAATTTCTCTCAATAGATGGCATTGATGCACGCAGTGTTATTGTAACACTACCAAATAGTGCAACTGCTAGTCAAAGAATGTTAAAACCAGTTGAAAAATAAAATTATTCCATAATATTTTTTTTTAAACAAATTGGTTTTTGTTTTGTTTAATTTTCCCCCATAGGTCACGGGTGTCAACGACTGCATCTCGGACATGGAAAAAAGTGGCTTGCTGTGCAGGCAGGAGCCGCTGGGGTACGATCGGCACGGAAGGAAATACTGGTTTTTGTGCCGAAGAGTATTCGTGTAAGTACTGCTTCAAGTCCTGGATTGTCCAGATGGATTTTTCGCAAATATTTTCGGCATTAATCGGTCCCGATTTTGAATGCTTTTCGTAGAGAGGACGATGATGGAGAAGTATGGTATTACACCAGCAAAACCCAACTCCAGGAATTGCTGGACGTCCTCGATTGCAACGATCTCGAAGCCGATCTGTGCGGCTCCATCGACGACATGAAGGAGGAGATCCACCGGCAGATGGAAATCACCGAAAATCTGACGGCCACCCACCGGGGGAATAAGAAATCGTATTTGGACAATGAAAACGGTAGGATTACTTGAAATTTGTAAATTTACCAAATTCTTTTTTGCGAAAGAGGGAAATTTGGGGTAAATTTTGCACTATTTTAAGGATAGGCCGACTATATTCGGTATTAAAAAATTGAATCTTTAGCGAGGGGTTCGGTATGGTGCTTCGGCATGTCCTGAATTCCTCGTAACGCGCAATTTCAAGAAATTCACTTGAAATTCCCGAAAATTTTTTCAAATTCCACTCTTAAAAACAAGAAATAAAATGTAGATGGCGCTGTGGTCAAGAAATTCAAACAAAATTCCCTAAACTTTACTATAATTCTAAAATTTCTTTTTAAATTCCACTCCAAAAATGATTAATAAAATGCCGTAGAGGGCACTGTATGCATGAGTTTGAGCAAAATACCATAAAATTCCTTCAGCGTTGCTCAATTTGGATAATTTAGATTCAAAAAAAAAAATGGAATCGTGGAGAAAATTTTGATCAATTTATGACAAATGTTTAAGGATGCTGTCTGGACATTTAAATTCTATATAATTTTGTAAAAAAAAAAAATGAAACTAAAAGTAAATTTTGCTTCATTTGGTGCATATTGTAAGCATGCCATTTGGACATGTAAATTCAACTCAATTTTTTGATAAAAATGTAATTTTGTGTAAAGTTTGCCGTGAATGTTTTGAAAATGTTATCTAAACATTCTTATTCATCAAAATTTTATAAAAAAAAATTGAATTTTGGATTAAATTTTGCGCTATTTTAGCAAAGCGTGCAATGCTCGTGAATTTCTAGAAAATAGAGCTCAATATGGCAATTTATTTCTCATTTTTTGGGTGGAATTTAAAAAGGGATTTTGGGGAATTTTGAGAAATTTTGAATTAAAATGGAATTTTGCATGTATTCCTTGACAACAGCGCCCTCTGTGGCATTTTATTTCCCGCTTTTGCAGTGGAATTTGAAAAGAATTTTGTGAAATTTCTGGGAAATTCGAGAAATTTCGTTCTAAAAATAATTTCTTAGGACAGTTTTGTATTAAGAAATGCTATATTTGTTTAAATTTGCCCATTGCAGCCCAACTTGCCCGGGTCCAGGCAGACCGAGCCATGCAGAAGGCCAGGGAGGAAGCCGAACGACAGGAAATATTGAAGAAAGAGGCGGCCGAAGCCGAAGCTAGACGAGAGGAGGAACTCAACAAAACCATCGTAAGTTCAGAATGTTATAGATTAACAAATTTCTCAAGTTTGAACATTTTTTTGACCCGTGGTCTTTCCGCTCTCAGGAAAACTCGGCCACAAATGCTTCGGAAAGCGTGCCAGTGGAAATTCCCGAAGAAACAAAGTCCCAGGAAAACACCATGATCACAGAGACCACCACCACAACCACCGTGACCACAACGATTTCCACAACTACCACTACGGTAAAAACAGGTAAGCGAATTGAGGTTTTCTCAGTCTCAGCAGTTTAAAATTGCTTGAATTTCGTATCGTGCGCACAACCTGGGAAATGCTGGAAAATCCTGGAATGATAGAGACATCCTCTTTGAGCATGGACTATTAACTTTTTTTTCACAATTTTATATTTTCCTCCAACCTGGAAAAATTGGAAAGGCCTGGAAAATGATTTAATATGAATGGGGTTGGGAAATGTCAGGGAAGGTCATTGAGTTGATTGTGGAATATTATTATTGTTCACAATTTGATAATTTCCACAACCTACTTAGGGTTCCCAAACACTAAAAAAAATAAAATTCCAGGACTGTTAAGGGTTTTTATTCAGGTATTTCCACGACTTTTCAAACAAAGATTACCTACTCAAGTTAACATTTTTTTAAAAATAATTTTTGTTTCTCATTCGTAAGCTTTTTTGCTCAGAAACACTCAAAAATGGGCTAAAAAGCACAAAAAATGCATATTTCTCCATTAATTTTTTTTTTCAAAAAATTTGGGCTACAGGCGAAAATTAAAATGATTTTATGCAAAATGGCAAAAACTGACAGAAAATGGCACCACGGGCAACTTTTTTTTCTCTAAAACACTCAAAATGGGTTAAAAATATCCAAAAATGCCTATTTCTTCATTAAAAAATGTTTCAAAATTAGTAATGCAGGCGAAAATTAAAATGATTTTGTACATATTGGTAAAAACTGACAGAAAATGGCGCCACGAGCAACTTTTTTTTGCTCTAAAACACTCAAAATGGGTTAAAACTATCGAAAAATGCCTATTTCTCCATTAAAAAATGTTTCAAAATTAGTAATGCAGGCGAAAATTTAAATGAGATGTACATATTTGCAAAAATGGTCTATAATCACCAAAAGTGCAATAGTACTGGTATGCAAATTTTAAAATAAAAATACATCAATAAATTCCAGGATTTTCAAGGACTCCATTTTACCCCCAGGATTTCAGGACTCGTGGGAACCTTTTCCTTAGCATATGAGCTTACAAATCACTGCGGAAACTGTCAGACTATCTTTGATTATGGAATATTATCATTTTTTTATTTTTTTGCAAAATTTTATATTATTCACGTACTAATATAAGCTAAAGTTGTTTGGTACTAGCATTTCGAGAACCTGCCATGAGGATAGTGAAATATTTTTGTATTAAAAGTGAGAATACATTCGTGTGTCATATTCGAGGCTAATTCTGTAGTGGGAATTTTGGACTTTGTAGTTGGAATTTGTAAGAATATTTTGTGCAAAGTTTTTGACAGCAGCGCCCTTTATGGCCTCTTATTTCCCATTTTTGGAGTAGAGTATGAAAGACATTTTGGGAAATTTAAGTGAATTCTGGGAAATTTTTAGAAATTATAAAATTACTGTCACGCATGTGGAATTTGAAAAGAATTTTGGGCGAAGTTTGTAGCAATTGCGCCCTCTACGGCATTTAATTTCTTATTTTCGAAGTGAACTTTTATTTTAAAAAAAAATGCTCAAACCGCTCCCCATTTGAAAATCCTGTCTACGGCTTTTTATTTCTCGTTTTTTGAGTGGAATTTAAGGAAATTTTGAAATTATCGTAAAGTGGGGCAAATTTAAAAGGAATTTTGTGCAAAAAGCTTGTGACAACAGCGCACTCTACAACATTTTATGTCTTATTTTTGGAGAAATAATTTTGTGAAATTTGGTGTAAAAGAATGATTTCAAGTAATATTACCTGCCTGAGTTTTGTTCATGGAAAATTTTAATTTTGTCTAAGAAAATCAGGAAATGTAAGGAATTTTATATTTCAAAATTGTGTTGAAGTCCTGACAAATAATTTCACATAAGAAATCCATTTTTTGAGATTAATTTTCAAAGGAAATTCCTAATTGCAATAATGCTACTTTTTCAGAAGTGAAGTCAGCTCAAGAAGCAAGTGAATCCGAGGAAAAGATTCCCCAAGAAAGCGACATTAAAGTTGAGGAGAAGGATAAAATTGACGTTCAGGAAGTGGCAACAAGCACCCAAGAGCAGGACACAACCAAAAAAGGTAAAATCCACATTTTTTTACATTTGGGGGTAAATCTTGCAAATCTTTGACAAATCCAAGTGAATTTCAAGGGAATAATAGCGGAGCTTAGTGATCATACGTTAGAATGTTGGTGGATTTCAGTAAATGGTGTGGAACTTACGAGAATTACTGCGAATCTTGGATTTTCTTGAAATTTTGAAAAAAAGCTTGGTAAATAGTTGGTAACTCTTGGGTAGATTTCTGTAAATCTTTTGGCAACCGTAAATGTCTGTAAATCTTGATGAATTTTTTGAAAATTCTTTATAAGTTGAAAAAATCTGGTTAATTTCTGTAAATCTTTGCTATTCTCAAGTGAATTTTCTGCAAAGCTTGTTGAAACACTGAAAAATCTTAGTGATTCTCAGGTGAATTTCTGTTAATCTTGGTAAAACTATGAGAAATCTGGATAAATCTTACACTTATATTTCCCATAAAATTGGTGAATCTCAAGTAAATTAAAGTTTATTATTAAAAATTATTATTATTATTATTATTATTAAATTAGAGTTTTCAGTAAACCTGAAAATTTTGAAAAAATCTTGGCAAATAGTTGATAAATGTTAGTAAATCTTGGGTAGATTTCTGCAAATCTTTTGACAATCATAAATGTCTTTAAATCTTGATGGAATTTTTGAAAATTCTTTATAAGTAGAAAAAATTTGGTGGATTTCTGCAAAGTTTGTTGAAAAACTGAAAAATCTTAGTGATTCTCAGGTGAATTTCTGTAACTCTTGGTGAAACCCTGAAAAATCTGGATAAATCTTACATATATAAACCTTATATTTCCAAAAATCTTGGCGAGTCTCGAGTAAATGTCTGTAAACCCTGAAGAAATTCTGAAAATTCTTTGCGTATAGTTGTTGAAAAAGTTTGGGGAATTTCTGTAAATCTTTGTGATTATCAGGTGAATTTCTGTAAATCTTTGTGAAACCCTGAAAAATCTTGATGAATCTAAGATAAATGTTTGTAAACTTTAATGAAATTTTGATATATCTTGTTAAATTGATAAATCATAGTGAATTTCTGTAAGTTTTTGTAGAGCCCTGAAAAACACCATGGTCTGTAAACCATGCAATATCTTGGTAAATAGTTTATATATAAGTGAAGCTCGTGTAAATTTCTGTAAATCTTGGTGAATCTCAGTTGAGTTTCTGTAAATCTTAGTGAAATGAACAATAATATATTAATTTAATTTACAAATTTTGATGAATCCCAGGTGAATTTTGTAAATTGGCACAATCCGCAAAAATGCGGTACAGTTTATTAGATAAATTTTGGTAAATTATAAGATTTTTTGGATCACAATGCGAATGTCAGTCAAAAAATCATGATTTGGAAATACTAATTTGGTAAAATCTTAATTTCTGAAATCACGATTGTAAAAAGTTGGGATTTCCCGTCTAAGTCAAAATTTTGTCAAATTCCTCATTTTTTAAAAATTTTGATTTAGGTTTCCAAAATCACGATTTTTGGGCCAAACAAACTAAATTTTTTAAAGATCCTAAATTATTTTCTTCAAATTGGTTAGATTATTTATTGTTGCAAGGGGAAACAATTTTTTCCCACTTTTACTCTGTAATTTATACTAAAATTGCTTCCGTTTGGCCCATTTTTCAGTCGAACCCATTGCTCCGACTCCGGAAAATAACGAGGAAAAGGTCGTGACAATAGCCAACACCGTCGCTCAGAAAACGTACGGCCGAAAGACGGAAGCGCCCGGCACCGACAGTAAGATATTTTTCTTTTATCGGAACTTTTGATTAATCGGACTTGAATAATTCTATTTTTTATCCGTCTCGCGCAGAGCGCATCGGTATCGTGACGAGGTCGAAGACTGGCTCCCTTCAGCCACGCACTTTTAGCCTGGAAGACCTGCGATCCCGCAATTTTACCCTCCTGAGCAAGAAGGGCGAGAGCGATGGCAAGGACTCCGACTCCGTACTGGTGATCAACAAAGACGGAGAGATCTCCCGGGTGACCCGATCCAAAGTCAGCATGATCAACACGGGCTCGCATCTGTACAAGCTGGGCGCGGAAGGACCCTACAAGAGCTACACCAACCAGTTCACCAACAATACGTTGGCCCTCAACAAACCGCAGCACGCCGAGGAACGGGACAAGCGCCGTCACTTGTCCCACAAGTTCAGCCTGACGGCGGCCAGCGACTTCAAGTGGAACGGTGCAATTTCAGGTAAGCGCCTCTCGCCAAATTTTTACTTTTAAATTCCCAAATCTCAAACCCAGAATATATAGCCACCATTTTAAATTGCAGGTAAATGTTTAAGTCTTAAATCATGAAGTCCATTTTTCCAAAAAGTCATTTTTCATCCAAAAAGTCAAACTTTCCATACCAAAAAAAGCATACTATTCATCCGGAAAAAAAATCATATTTTTCATCCCAAAAAGTCATACAAGTAGTTTTCGTCTAAAAAGGTCATACTTTTAATCCAAAACAAGTCAGACTTTTCATCAAAAATATGTCGTACATTCATCAAAAATGGTTCATACTTTTCACCTCAAACATACTATTCATCCTAAAAATTCATACTTTTCATTCTATGAAAGTCATGAAATACATACTTTTCATCTAGAAAAGTTATAAAACATAGCACTCATCTAATAAAACATACTTTCATTCCGTAAAGTCATAAAAAGTCACTTTTTATCCAAAAAAAACTCATTTTTTAAAAAAAAAAAATCATAAAATACATACATCCAGAAAAATCATAAAACGTAACTTTCATATAAAAAGTCATACTTTCCTTCCGTAAAGTCACGAAAAGTCACTTTTTATCCTAAAAAAACTCATATTTTTCTTTTTCATAAAATCATAAAATGATACTTTTTATCCAGAAAAGTCATAAAACTTAACTTTCATTTAACAAGTCATAATTTCCTTCCGTAAAGTCATAGTCCCTTTACTGATACTTTTCTTTTTTAAAAAAATTATAAAATACATACTTTTCATTTCATCCAGAAAAGTCACAAATTCCTTCCGTAAATTCATGAAAAGTCACTTTATCCAAAAAAAAAACTTTTTTTTTTTTTTTAAAATCATAAAATACATACTTTTCATCCAGAAAAGTCATAAAACATAACTTGTATATAAAAAGTCACAATTTTCTTCCGTAAAGTCAAGAAAAGTCACTTTTTATCCAAAAAAAACTCATACTTTTTTTTCAAAAAAGTATAAAATGCATATTTTTCATCCAGAAAAGTCACAAATTCCTTCCGTAAATTCATGAAAAGTCACTTTATCCAAAAAAAAGAATCATAAAATACATACTTTTTATCCAGAAAAGTCATAAAACATAACTTTCATCTAAAAAGTCATGGTTTTTTTCCGTTAAATCATGAAGTCTTTTCAACCAAAAAAATCATATAAGTACTACTGTAGTTTTCATCACAAAAAAAAAGAGATAGAAAGTCATACTTTACACCCAAAAAAACTGTAAAAGTCATAACTTTGAGCTTTCAGTAGTCTAGTAGATGCTATCTGATGTATAATACTAACATACTATTATGAATCCATTTAGCTTTTGTTTTGAGTCATGGAGCAAAAATATGTTAAAAATTAATCAAAAATTGCCTGCAATTTTAAGATGAAATAGGATTGTTTTATTCAAAACAGTAAATAGGAGTTTAGCATATTTTTCTCTTAAATCCCCGCTTTTGGCACTGTTTTTCAACGAAATGCTCTCTCGCCACGTTTTAAAAACACTTATTTTATTCCTAGGCACGAGGGCGCTGACCGTTAGTACCCTGAGGCAGTCCATCATTCAGCTGGAAACTGCGCTGCCCGCCCCTCTCCTGCACTCGAATTGGGGAATCCATCGAGCCAACTGGCTGAAGGCGGTCAACGCCTGCACGGCGCCCAAGGATTTTGCCCTGGCCATGGGAATATTGGAAGCTAGCATGAAGCCGGTCATCTTTAACCACGTTTGGCACGAATCGTTAGGTCACACGCGATTTCGGCGGAGCACCGTTCTCGAGAGGGAAGAACGGAAAAAACAGGAAAAGAAGGACAAGAAGGATGCCGACGACGAGATCGACCGCTCCTTTTGGGTCAAATATCCGCGAGGGCTGAAGCATAATGTAAGTGTCCCTAATTAACCTAAACTTACAGAAATTAATTTAACCAATAATTGTTAAAGTTACGGAAGTGAAGAGTAGCGAATATCCAACAAGGTGTTATCCCTAAAAGTTACGAGTAGTGAATGGCACCATTCGTTAGTTTTATTTTTAAGAATAGTTCTTGGCATGTATTTTTATAACAATAGTGTTACAGTCTCTTTACTTTTTTTGGCATTCACTTTATTCAATAATGATATTCTAATGGATGCGCACATTCGTTACTTTACACTTTTATTTATTTATTTTTCGCTTTCCTGCAAATTTATACAAAGTCAAACTAGCGAATGGGCCTTTTATTTCTCAAATTACTTAATTAATTTTCTAATTTAATTATTTAACAAAAATTAGCACATTCACTATAAAGTACATATCAAATGGCTTAATTCAGAAGTGACGAATATGCAAATTGGTCAAAAATGAGCTAATTATACCATTGTGATCCTGGAAGTGTCCCTAATTAACCCTAAAGTTAAAGAAATTAATTTAACCCATAATTGTTAAAGTTACAGAAGTGAAGAGTAGCGAATATCCAAAACGGTATCATTCCTAAAAGTTACAAGTAGCAAATGGTACCATTCGTTAGTTTCTATTTTAAAAATTTCTCGAGGCCTGAATTTTTTTTTAAATACAAGTGGCGAATTTGACAATTTTCGCTCCTTTTATTTTGTTTTGTTGTTGTTGCATTCTTTTTATTCAATGGGTAAACTATTGGATGTGCACATTCGCCACTTCTAACTTTAATTATTTCGCTATTCCTGCAAACTAAATAAAAGTCAAACTAACGAATATACATTTTAAAGCCTTTTGTTTCTCAAATTGCTCAATTAATTTGCCAATTTTAATTATTTAACAGAAATTAGCACATTCCCTATAAAGTATATTGTTTCATCTGTTCACCAAATTTCAACCTTTTAACATTGTTTATTTCCAAATTATAACTTTTTTTCCCCATAAAAACACTGCTATCTCGATAGCAACTTTTGGCTCATTCGGTACTTCTGAATTAAGCCATCGATGTGTACATGGCTGAAATTATAAATTGTGAAATTTTCTGCAGGTTTGGAAGCAGAAAGGAGAGGAATATCGTATCAGCGGTCAAGGCAGTTGGATGTGGCTGAGCGTAGCGAGGACCTACAGATTTCAGCCGTCCATGAAAATGGGCCTACGTGGCGGTCCTTATAAACTTGTTATTACGACAAAAGGTAGGTCTTATCCTTTGCGCTTTTACTTGAAATTGGAGGGTCTTTTTCCCCATAAAAGTGGGCTGGGAGCAGATTGATAGAATTCCAGAATACAGAACAGAAATGGTGAAAATTGGCAATTCAGCTCGTAAGGTGGCGCCATTTTAATGTAAGGGGTCAAGTCTTGGAAACAGTTTTTGTTGGCAGGGAGCGGATTGATAGAATCCCAAAGTTCAGAAGGGAAATGGTGGAGATTGTCAATTTTTTTTTGTAAGGTGGCGCCACTTTAGTGTGCGGTGGCAAGTCTTAGAAACAGTTTTTGTGGGCATTTCTAATCATGGCTCTTACGTCGTATGAATTCAGGGTTCCTGTTTTATTACAGGGTTCCCACTCACCTGGGAAGTCAGGGAATTTAGCAAAAACTAGTGAAAAGTCAGGGAAATAGCTGAACAAAAAGAAATTAAACGAAAGAAAATCTAAAGAATGGTAGAGTAATTGTGAAAAATTATGTGAAAAATGTTACTCCATATGCATTTGCATCCACATGTCGGTACTTATTGGATTACCTAGATTTAATGGTACTCCCCTTGTTTTTGAATTTGGTCAGGGAAATTTTGGGAATTGATCAGGGAAAAGTCAGGGAAATCAGTTGGTAAAAAATAGTGGAAACCCTGTATAAGTTAATTTTCAAAATTTTAATAAGTGGAATTGTTACTCAATTTTCAAGTGATACTTTGCGAACAAAAAAATGTTGCAAATTGATTCGCAAGGTGGCGTCGTGGGTCTCGGATTGATAGAAGTCAATTATTATGTTTTGCTTAGTTCCGGATAAAGCCATTGGCGACGTAACGAACAAATCGGCAGACGTAGTTGGTACCGACTCGTCGGATGCCACAAACCAGGAGACCGTCGATGGTGCTCCAAAACCAAAAGAGCAACCGATGGACGTTGATGTCGGAGGTAATAAAGCGGAAGACCAAATCAAGACGGTGATAAAGGAAGAAAAGAAAGACGACGAAAAGATGGATGTGGACGAGAAAACGGAAGATGATAAGGAAAAAACAGGTAATGCCACCTAAAATCTTACCCTTACGTACATGCTTTGGATTGTGCTGGGCTCATACTGATCTGGAATGTCAGGGAAAGTCAAGGAAAATCCCAAAATAACCAAAAAAAAGTGTGGGGTGTTTTATTTACTTATTTGAGAGAACAATTAATGACTTGAAAAAGAAAAGCAAAGTAAAAATTATGCATTTTGCATATTTATTTTCTTTAGACATTAAGTTTGCGAAATTTCGTACAAAATAATAAAATGGTTAAAGGGAAAGTCCCACTTTGTAACAAGGGATATTTAAGTTGTTCACACTTACTAAATACGAATGGCTGTGACAATAATAATTGCACGAGTTTCCATATTGATGAGATCATGACATTTACCAAATACATGTTAGGCGCCATTTTTCCATAATTTCAGCAGACACTGAAAGTTGGTGGCGCCCTCTAGGACATGCATGTCTACTGTTTAATGAGAGCTGGTGCCTTTTATCCAGTAGAGGGCGCTACTTACTGTCAGTAAAATGGTGCCTACTTGGGCTTTGCATTTTGCTCCAAATCCAATATATTTGGATCCGTAGACTCAAAATCAAATTGGAATTTCCATGAATTTTATAATTTTTCATTTTTTTTCCCAAACAAACCACTTTGTTCAAAGTGAGACTTTCCTTTTACAAATTTTCATTTTTATGGTGACTCATTCTGCATAAAGCACTTGCGAATAAATCCAAACAACTAAAATAAAAAGCGCTATTTGGATGCTAAATTTTTATATATATTGTTGAAGTATCAGTTTTAAGTCAGGGAATCCCATTAAAAGTATTCACATGAACCCTGTTATGATTTTTGGACTACCATTGAATGTTTTTATCCAATTTGTCTTTAGCTAAGGCATTGGCTGTCCAAGTCCGGCAGGACCAGGAGATGTACGAGCTGGTCAACGTCTCCCGCGGTCTCTCGGCACCCTTACGCCTGGTGTACCGTAAGATTGCCCGCACCACGAAACTCGACGTCTTCCTCGAGCGGCGGGTGCAGATGAGATTATTCCAAGAGCAGATGCGCAACGGCAAGACTGGTCCCGCCGGAGGCGATGTCGAGGAAAAGCCACCCGAGGAGGTGGCAAAACCAACCACGGGTCTTGCGGCTCTTAGGAAAACCTTCATGAACCAGTTGAGGCCCGAAATTCCCAACAAACCGGGCACCAGCCTGCTGAAATTCAAACTGGAGGACAAGAAAGTCGGCCGACCCTTTCCCTTCCTCGTCAAGCCGGCCATCTTGGCCCGCAAGCCCCTGCCCAACGGCGATCTGTGCTTCGATTCCGTGCCCCAGGACAATTTCAAACTGAAGCTGATGGTGGCCGAAAGCCAGCACGTGGATAAGCACTACAAGTGCTTATCGGCCCTCTGCCGCAGCGGAAAGGACAAGGGTGGGTGCTATTCTCCCGTGTGCCGGCATGCGCTCGCCCAGATGGACAAGCTGAAAAACGTTCAAGCCGCCCGCAAGGAGAACGACAAAACGGTTAAAACACCCGTGCTTAACAACACTTTAATGAAGTCGGAAGTGGCGAACGCTAAACTAGCCGGATTGACGCCGACGGTCCCTCCAACCACAAAAATTGAAGCGCCCACGCCCAGTGTTCCCAAAGCGCCCCCTGGAGGACCCATCACCAATTTGACTCAAGCTGCCAAAAATGTGGCAGCTAGTGTTCTCGTTTCTTCTTCGCCCGTGCCTGGCATTCCCAGTTTGGTGCCAGTAATTGGATCTCCCAATATGGTACCTTCGCCTAAAGTTTCAAATTCGACGCCTGCTCCCGTTCCCAACGAGGCCCGTGCTCCCAGTGCTAACAGATTGACGCCGCAGCCCGGTATTACCAATTCGGTGACCAGATTAACGCCATTGCCGTCAGAAAAAGCGACGGTTCCCCTATCCAATAACATTGCGGCTAATCCCGTTACGGCGCCCATGGTACCTCCCGCTCTTCCACCTCTCGCCGCCGCCAATCCGGTTCCCGCCGCAGAAAGTGTTTCCTTACTCGACGAGTTGTTATCGAGCGATACTCTACTCTCTTCGAAAAGTGCTGCTTTGCCAGACAATGCTTTATCCAATGACATTTTGGCCGTTGCACATTGCAATAACGAGGCGGGGAGGAGCAATTTCTTAGCCCCGCCTTCCCCCTCGCAGTTCATCCAAGTACAGTCGAACGGGGACTCGAGCGTGCAAATGGAGCTCGACGACGGCACCGTCAGCGTGGAGGATGCCATCGCGTTGTTCAACGGCAAGGAGGAGGCGCTGGCGCCTGCTTCCGGCAACGTGGTCGTTGAGAGCACGACCAAGGTCACCACCGTGACCACCGTCACAACCCAGAGCGAGTCGTCGTCGTCGTCGGGGAGCGCGGCACAGCTGACCACCAGCTCCGTTACGCGCACGTCCAGTTCGTCCACGCTGCAAAAAGCCGTTGTGGTGGACGGCAACGTGACGTCGGAGGTCGTGTCCACTCAAAATTCGACGAAAGTGTCGGCCGCGGTGACCAAGGCAACGACGAGCACGTCGCAGGGCGGCGACACGGTGACGCAGACCACCCTAGCGGCCAAAGCCACGGCAAAGACGGAGGCTTCGGCCACCGCCGTCGCGGCGCCGGGGAAGCCGACGCAGGTCATCACCGAGGAATCGACGTCCGGGAAAATCTACCTTGCAAAAATCACCAAAGTCATGTCCAATTTGAAGAAGAAGAAAATAGCCGCCAAAGGAATCCTGCCCACCGGCTCGCGGTTCGCCACGAAGGCGAAGAAGACGAGCATCATGGTGCTGCCGCAGTACGAACTCAGACGGCTGGCGAGGCGGGGAGGAAACCGCGAGGTCAGCGGCTTCAACAGCAATGCCAAACCTAACTCTAATGCCTGGCCGTACCCTTGCTCCCGGCCGGCGCTCAAGACGTGCTGGAGGTACCGTACCACGGTCATGCGCAGCATCCACGCAGCGGCGCTTCAGCTGCGTATCCTGTGGGCTTCCCTGCGCTGGGACGACATGCAGACGAAGCCCCCGCCCGGAGGCACTAGCACGCTGACCACCGAGAGCGAGGTCATCACCACCGAGCTGCTGAAGCGGCGGGATATCGGGCCGTTCGGACTGCGGTCGGAATACCTCGTCCGAAGGATTTTGGTACCCATCGACTTGCCGAGCAGGCCGCGAGGTAAGTGTGACCCACGGAAACTGGTCAGGGTTCTGGGGAAACGTGCGCTTGGCCATTCAACTCATGGCGGTATTTTGGTTTTCCAGAGAAAACCACGCCCCAAAGAAGTGGCCTTCGAGAACGCAAGAGGCCGGAGTCGCCTCAGAACAAGGGACCTTCCGTCAACGAGGTTTGGGTCCCGGAAGAAGAATTGGATCTGTGGGAAATCAAACATTTTGGAGACAAGTAAGGAAATCCGTCTATTTTCATATGCAGTAATTGTGTGCTGTTTTAGACGGCGTGGAATTAAAGCGCTCCCAGAAAATGGCTATTTTTGCCCCAAAATTATTTCATTTTTCATGTTGATGGTTTTATCCCCAAACACATTTAAAATCCACTCAAATAAGCCACATTGCAAATGCAGGGTTCCTACTCACCTGGAAAGTTAGGGAAACGGTTAGGGAAAGTCAATGATTTTAGCAAATTTTGGTGAAAGTAAGGGGATTTACCAAAAACTAGTGAAAAGTGAGAGAATTTAACAAAAACTAGTGAAAAGCCAGGGAATTTAGCAAAAACTAATTTGAAAAAGTCAGGGAATTTAGCCAAAAACTAGTGAAAAGTCAGGGAATTTAGCAAAAACTAGTGAAATGCCAGGGAATTTAGCAAAAACTTATTTGAAAAAGTCAGGGAATTTAGCCAAAAACTAGTGAAAAGTCAGGGAATTTAGCAAAAACTAGTGAAATGCCAGG
>JAQIXP010000749.1:0-22798 GCA_034700285.1 Proteroiulus fuscus
TTGAAATTATTTAGGTAATTTTTTTGAAAATATTTAAATAATTTTTGTTAAATATTTAAATAATTTCTTTTTTTAAATGTTTCAACAATTTTATCTGAAAAGATTTCAATAATATGGAAACAAAATGGCCCCTTCCGAAACAAAATTATTTTTGGGACACTAAAAACCTAAAACAAAATGGCGGATTTCTCTATTACATAATTTTGCGGTTTTTGCAAGGTTTAAACTAAAAGTCTGAAATGAGTGTGTCAAAGGCCGGAAATGGTTACTAAATTTCCCCCAAAGGACCACGAAATATTTCGATGGATTTGCGAAACGAAAAAAAAACACTCAATAAATTACGAGATAAGTGAAAAATGGCCCAAATGTCAACATATTTCTTTTTTTTTGAAAATTTTCTCCCAAAAAAAATGGAAAAAAAGAACAATGGTTATAACGGACAGTTTAGTGGAAATGTAATAATAACGCCTGCCATTTATCACAAATTTCTAAAAAATTTCCGACCAAAAAATTGCTTTTTACAGTGACATTTTTACGAAAGTAGAAAAATGCCCATAAATTTTATATAAAAATTTAATAACTCAAAAAATGGCTTTTTCCAATAAAAGTACACGTGTACCAAAATTGTCTGTCGCCATTTTGTTTTTAAAACTCAAAATATAACAGTTATTTTCAGTTTCTTTTGTGCTAAAAATCCATTTGTAAAAATTTAAGAATATGGTACTTCGCCAAAACTGAAGGGAATTTTATAAGAATTTTTTCAAATTCAGGGAATATTAAAGGATTTTTTTCTCTCCGAAATTCAATGAATATTATGAATTTTTGTCCAAAAAAAATACGAGGAATTTATCGAAATTCTTTTCAAAATTATAAGACAATAGTAGGAATTCGTTTTAAAAATGTAGCAATATTATGGACTATATTAAATATTAGATGAGTGAAAATTTACAAAATTTACAAAAATATATAGAAATATTACAGAAATTTTTCCCAAAACTGAAGGAATATTATAAGAATATTTTTTTAAATTCAAGGAATATTTAAAGATTTTTCTTTTCCAAAATTCAATGAATATTATTTTTTTTTTTAAATATAAGGAATTTATTGAAATTCTTTCCAAAATTTTAAACAAAATTGTAGAAATTGATTTTAAAAATTTAGCAATGTTATAGACTATTAAATAGATGATTGAAGAAATTTTGCTTTAAAATTTAGTAATGTTATAGTAATTCTTCTCGAAAATTTCAGAAATTTTATGAGAATCTTTACAAAAATATATAGAAATATTAGAGAATTTTCCCTCAAAACTGAAGGAATATTATAAGAATATTTTTTAAAATTCAGGGAATATTTAAAGATTTTTTTTATGATTTTTTTTTTCAAAAAATACAGGAATTTATAGAAATTCTTTCCAAAATTTTAAAAAATTATAATAATTAATTTTAAAAATGTAGCAATATTATACTGTAGACTATTAAATAGATGATTCAAGAAATTTTGCTTTAAAATTTAATAATGTTACAGTAATTCTTTTCCAAAATTCAAGAAATTTTATGAGAAACTTCTTTTTTAAATATAAAAATATTAGGCCTACATAATTTCTTCCCCAAAACTGAAGGAATACTACGAGAATTGTTTAACAAATACAGGAAATATTAAAGGAATTTTCTTTGCAAAATTCACTGAACATCATGAATTTTTTTTTCACAAAAAAAAAAATACAGGAATATTATTGAAATTCTTTCCACTATCCAGAAAATTGTAGAAATTCACTTAAAAAATGTAGCAATATTACAGCAAATAATTCCATCTTAAATATTATATGATTTTTCTTTTGCAAAAAAGCAATAAAAACCCTCATAAATTTCTTTGTCAAATAATAACTTTTACAGGAATTTACAAAAAAAATTCAGTAATATTACATAACTTCTTCCCAAATTATAAAATAAAAATTTATAATAATCCAGGTTTATAATAATAAAAC
The DNA here is from genome assembly GCA_034700285.1 of Proteroiulus fuscus. Taxonomy (NCBI): domain Eukaryota; kingdom Metazoa; phylum Arthropoda; class Diplopoda; order Julida; family Blaniulidae; genus Proteroiulus; species Proteroiulus fuscus. The sequence goes on from JAQIXP010000749.1 coordinate 1,985, forward strand.
TTTTTTTTTTTTTTTACAAAATTTATAGAATCAAGCCACAGAATTAATGAAATTTTTTCATTAATAAATTGAGAAAATGCAGTATAGTACCCATTATGGTCATTGCAACACATTTCAGAAAGTTCGGAATTAGCTATGTTAGGATGTAAAGGATTCAACTTAAGAAAAATGCATTGGGTCCTGTGTATTCCCATAATTCCCCGCGGTATTTTTTCGGGTAATTTATCAAAACCAAAAAATAAACAAAATTAATCAAAAAAGGTAGCGTCATTTCACGCAATTTTCACATAATTGCAAAAGCAGTGTGACCAGATTTTCTCCTCACATCTTAACTATATCCCCCCCTTACCCCCTTCCCCTCCAATAGCATGTGGTCCATTTTCCCACGGTCTTTTCTTGTATTTTGAAGATTTATATAAAATCAATGGGAGGAAATATTAACATAATTTATAAAAGGACCTATACGTGTCCTAAATCATTTCAGGTCAAATATTCAACGAGACAAAAATGCATACGTTAACATCATGAAAGCTGAAAGGGATTGAGGGGAAATTGACATAAAATATTAATATTAAAAGCAAATAATTAGGGAAATATAGTAATAACATATATACGAAATTCGTCTCTTGAAGTACTTCTTCTCAAATATTTGAAATAACAACAATGTTCTCCTGTTTTGTATGCACAAACACAGTTTGGGGATTTTGGGAATAAATTAATAATAAATGACAACATGCCTGTAGCGCCACCCATCCATACAAAACAATACAAACGTGGCGTTTCAAAGACAAATAAAACACCGCAAATATTCCTGATTATTCCCCTGACTTCAACACATTTCCACAAATTATCCTTTAATTGCATTAAAAATAAAACCTTATAAAATCTAAAATCCTTCGACATTTTCAAAAAATAAATACGTAAGAAAATTTCCAAAATAGTCAATATAATAAATTATTAAAATACTAATTATTAATTATATATAACATATAATAATATAATAAAAAATATAGTAAATTATATATTATATTATATATATTAAATAATTATTTAAAATAATAATAATAAATAATTAATTAACTAAAATATTATAAACAATTAAATTAATAAGTCAAAATATTAAAAAAAAAATTTAAACATAAAAAGTTTATAATGTTTAAATATATTTATTTAGTTCAATGATGTCAATTTTTGCTTATTCGACCTATACTTCCACATTGAATGTATTCTAGGCGTCTTCGGCATTACAGAAATCTTACGAGAAACTTGCTCTAAACCTCAGGCATTAGAGTGTGACGTCACCTAACCGGATGCAGCGGTGTCCGGCTTTAGAAAAAATCTCATAAGAAATCTATTTGTCTGGATAGTCCCCTCGGAGCTGCATGCCTAAACCCCATCAGAAAGTAAAATGGCCGCACCCATTAAGGTTCTATAATGCCAACGATTTGTTTTGATGTATATAGAGGGCGTGGCATACGTGATGCATTTTGGGAAATGCCACCGCCATCTTTGTTTTTGCTCAAATGGCTTTACTTTTGTTCGGCACAACATACTCGTAAGATGTGAGGATTTCAAGCACACACATGCACCAAACGATTAAAGCACGTAAAATTAATCTCAAGATGAAAAATCCTCTTAAGAAATCATAAGCTCATGATCTTTACGTCTTAAAGGAAATTGCTTTCAAAATCTTAGGTTAAAATATGCACACGTACTACACCTATATTTGCTAAACAAAAATTAGTCACTCCTCGTATCACATTTACTCATGTGTTACTACATACACTCAACTTATAAATTCAACATTTATTTATGGTTTTTCTCATAAAGCCAAGTTCCCATTGATAATGCGTTGCAGCTGTTGCGTCATGCATGCACTGCCAACTAGCGGAGTATATTGAAAACTCAAAATGAAAATTTTTCAAGGGATGTATTCAAAGAGATATATATACCACAGTACACATGCAGCGTGAAAGCATTTTTTCGAAATTATTATTAAATTTTTAAACAAAAATTTTAAATGCATAAAAATGACAATGAATAACATGCATGTACCACCTCAGGGAAATTTTTTTTTTTTTTTTTTTTTTTACAAAATAACCATTTTATTTTTGCACAAAGTGATTCCACGGTGTTTTAGCCGAAAAACTTTCCTAAATTTGGGCATATTTGACATTTCTCTACCATTTGTATAAATTTTTTTTAAAAAAATTACAAAACGTGATTTTCGGGTTAAATTTAAAAAAAATGTCAAATATATATACCAAATTGTAGGAAATTCATTCAGCTTAAGCACTGTGAAATCGCTTTTTGCATAAATTATAAATGGTTAGTTATAAATGTATCAGCGCCTGTTGCATATTTAGAATTATGCATTCTCTGTTGGTGAAACTTTATACTTTGAAAAAAGTATTACTATAAGAACATCCAGTTATACCCATTTCCAATTTCACAGGAACCCGAAAAACAAGCAGTTCAGGTTATACCTTAATAACGTATAGCCTCATACTCTTATTATATACGAGCAACTGCATACTTTCTGGATAATGTTATACACATCAACTAACAAAGAATAATAATGAATATTTGATCAATTCTTCCGAAAATCTAAGTGAACTTACATCAATATGCATAATGGCGAAATGAATATATCCACTGTAGCAAAATGTATTAGGCCTACAATCCCTCAAAAACATTCCAAATCGATACAGAAATTTAAATACGGAGAACCCACTCCAACATACCGGTTTTCACGTATATATAGAAAAGCACTCTGGGTCTATTATTACTATATATACAGAAAGCATCTCAATAAAAGCTGAATTCAATTAAACGTATTAAATTAATAAATAAATTGAAATACACGATTGTCTAGCTTAACTTCCCTCCATTTTCTTTTATTTCGTTCCATTTTCGAACTCCATTTTAAGAATTCTCGTCTCGTCTCGCGTTATTTCGCGAGAGCCAGCCAGCACGTGCCAAATAAAAAACGGAATTCTCCGGGCACACGTGCAAATCGAAATCGAATAGGGCCTACTATATATTCAATCTGCCAGCAAGATTAGGCCTATCTTATATACGTTAGAATTTATCATTCAAATGCAAATTCCCAGAAGAATTCGTTCTGGATTTCAATGTAAGAAATTTAGCCGAAAAGTCCGGTCAGTTCACCATAATCGGGTGTATAAGACATGCCCAAATATAGGAAATGAGGGCAAAATGTCCGAATGCATGCAAAATAATCATTTTCGTAAATATATATATAGGCCCATTGAATGCATGCATGTATAAAGAGAAATCCCATTTCAACAATTTACACGAAATTCACTTTGAGCGATAAGAAGATGGATCGAACCTGGGGTGAAATGTCGAGGGAATTTGGCGCAGATTGAAATAACAATATGCCATCTAAATAACGCATATTAGGCGTATTCCGGCCTTGTTACATGGTCATATACGCTGCATGTAGTAATCCAGTTTATACAAGTACTTCTTAACTCCATCATATACGAGAAAGTTGCAAACATTCAGGTATCACGAGTGGGTATAACACTTTTGGTTACCCGGCATCGTTATCCTATACACAAAAACAGCAGACGTCACAAGAAAAAAGCGCGCGACGCAGGTCCAGATTCTGCTACCAAACTTGTTACAAAGGGTGACCTTACAAAGTGGGACTTTCCCTTTAAGCATATTTTTTCCCCAAAAAATGTGGAAGATACATTATATTATAGTTATTGGATCATGTCTTTTTTGAAAACTGCTGGAAATACTTCACAAATGTTTAGGAATACGTTTCAGCATTACAGATATTTTTATATACTAATTTTAAAAGAAGAATTTTTTTTCCAAAAAACATAATTATTTTATAGAAATTTTTCCTAAAATATTGGGACATCAAAGGCAAGTTTGATCCAAATATACAATATATAATATATAAAAAGAAATTTTTTTTTTTTAAATATAGAAAGAAATATTAATTTTTTTTCAAAAATACGTGAGTAACATATGAATTTTTTTCCCTCAAAAATATTTAAAATACCCTCAGGTTTTTTTAAAAAATAAAAATAAATATTAGAACAGGAAATTTTTTTTCAAAATATTCGAACATTAAAAGAAATTTTTATGGAAAATTAATGAAATTTTTAAAAGGGAAACGGTCCAATGTTAGCGCACCAATTAACATTACGAATGCCAACAAAAAGTGATTACGAATGACGCGAGAAGGTGGCGCCACGAACATGCAGTCTTAATAATTACCAGACCTCTCACGTCACTATCAAAGGTCCATCACAATGACCACCGACGCCATTTTGTAGGGCAACTCCCTTTCAAAAAAACAAAAGTATGGCAGTCGTTTTACCAGAGCGCCATAACCCATAACCAATTTACGCTCCTGGAGGGGGATGGGGATTGATGGGGGGGAATGGAATGAAAAAAGGGGCGATGGTTATCGGAAACAACACGCTAATTGAAATAATTAAGTTGTCATGGGAGATATTGAGCCGAAAAACAATGCCTACACACGGGTAAACATTTATTTTTAAACATAAAAAATAGGGGGGAACTTTTTTTTTTACTCAAGTTTTATACTCGATGAACCCAATCACTTGAGTAAACACACGAATGGTGGTGGAAACTCACAGCAAAACGTTTCCTCGTTGATTGATTGGTGGAAAAATCGATGGAACATTTGCCGGAGTTAAAAATAGTCACACCAAAAAACATATCAAAATAAAAAAGTTTTAAGTTGTTACTTTTAAAAAAAACAAAAAAAACAAGTGAGAGAGCCGAGATCAATGCTCATTTTCTAATATAAGAAACTGGAATCCCCCGACATTCCAGAGGGAAAAAAAGGCCTTTTTCCCTCATTAAAAGGACCGGTACTTTATGATCCTTCCTCCGGGTTCCTCCAGCGCGTGCAACTTTCTGACGTCACGCGCAAGAGAGGCAGGGCCGCATCATAAATTCCCAGTGCAATGGTTCAGTTTAAGGGGGGCTGTCCACACTTTTAACAGCATGGGCCTATGGGGATTTCCATGTTAAATTCGTTTTCTTCAAACTGATATAACTCGAGAACGACTAAAAGTTGAAAGATGGGGTTTGATTTTTATTAAAGATCATTAAATTTACTAAAAACTGATGCAAGATTATGACGTCACTCGCATTCCGAATATAGTTATCGATCATCAAAGTCGACCGTTTGGTCTTCCCGTGCCATTTCACGTAGACGCGAATTTTTTCCAAAAATTGAACGGATCTCGATATCGTCCGAGTGGACGACGATGGGGTTTGATTTTTTGGAAAGCCCATTTAATTTACCACAAAACGTATGAGATCGATTTCGTCATTACGCGCATTTTATATTTATTTATCGAATTTCAAAGTATAACGCTAATTTTTTTGCCACATTTCGCCCGATCGTACGGCTCACGGGGCAGATCAACAAAAAAAGAATGCATCACGTTTTAGTAAATTTAATTGTCCTTCATAAAAAATCAAACCCCGTCAATTTATGTTTAGCCATTATCGATTCATTTTAATTTTCATTTAACATGGAGATTCCCATAGGAGCACGCATGCTCTCAAAAGTGTGGGACAGCCCCCTTAAGTCTTAAAGGGGAAAGTCCCACTTCGAGACAAGTGGATTGTATGGATGAAGAGCTAGCGTAAAAAATTATAAAAAATCAAGGAAATTGCAATTTGATTTAAAAGGGACGGTTCCACTTTGTGTGACGAATGAATCTTAAAATTAAGATCAATAAAGAAGGACAGTCTTATTAATAATTGCAGTTCACCTATAGTTCAGAAATCACAATGTTTAAATATCACTCACTCAGTTACAAAGTGGGACTTTCCCTTTAATAATAAATGTCCCAAAACAACAGGCACACTATATATAATATATGTACTAATTATAAAATTAATTACGTAAAATTTTCATTAAAATTGCGCTTGAAATAAAGACATATTGCAATTGGATACATGGGTATATATAATTTTCATTAAATTATTATTTTGGGCTAACGTTAATTGCATTCGTGCCAATGCAATTAAAATTAATTATCTTTTGCATTTAAAAGCAATTAGAAATAATTATGCATGGCAGTCAAATTTCACGAAATTAAAACGAAATTCGCATAAATCCTATACAATACACAATATGCGAATATAATTCCCAAACATTTCCTCCCATGATGCACTGCTCTCCATGCATTCACAAATTCTATTCCTGATTAACAATTACATCAGATCGCGATTATCATTAATTTAATCACAATTTGCAGAAAATGTGTCGTCTATAATCTATATCACAATGTGTAGACACATAGGTGAGCATAATACGACTAGAGTATAACCTGAACTGCACATACCCAGAAATGGGAAGTGCATATATAATACGAAGAGAGAATAACCTGAAATTCATAGAAATTTGGCGCCTTCACAGGAATGGGAAGTGCGCATAATACGAATAGAGCATAACCTGAAATACACATATACTTTTAGGGCTTCAATGAATAGGAAGTGCACATAATACAGAGAGAGAATAATCGTAAGGGCACATGATACGAATCTAGCATAACCTGAAATACACATAATTTTAGGCAACCATGCAGGTATTGGAAGTTCATGTATCACTACTAAAGTATAACCTGAAACGCATATAATTTCGGGTTTCCAAACATGGGAAGTGCATATAACAAGACGAGAGAATATATACCCTGAAATGCATATAATTTTGGGCTTCCAGGAACAAGAAGTGCGTATAACATGAAGAGAGTATAACTTGAAATGCACATAATTTTGGGCTTCCGGGAATCGGAATGTAGGCCTATACACATAACACGACTAAAGCATAACCTGAAATGCACAGGCTCTAATTTTGGGGATACAAGAATATTAAGTACACATAACACGATGAGAGAATAACCTGAAATGCCCATAATTTTCAGGCTTCCAGCAATGGGAAGTGCGTGTAACACGAATAGAGTATAACCCGATATGCAAATAATTTTGGTCGTCCGTGAATGGGAAGAGCACATAATATGACTAAAGTATAACCAGAAATGCACATACTTTTTATGCTTCTAAGAAATAGGAAAAGCATAAAACACGAAGAAAGTATATCTTGAAATGCATATAATTTTTTGGCTGCAAGGAAGAGAATGGGATAAACCAAATCTGAAATAGCATATAGAATGCCACTGCTGGTCTGACATTAAAGCCTAAATAACACTATATAATTGGAAATACATATAACCTGAGCAGCGCATAACTATATATCATTAAGTGCATGTCAATCCAGCAATTGAACACTCATTGATGGCAAATTGGTAAAGAAAAATCATCAAAATTCGGGCCCCCCCCCACCCCCGAATGGACACTTGCGTTGTTATAGGGTCGATTGGTCACTATTTATTGTTGTTATTATTGGACGACAACTGGCTTGGACACGAACTGACCCCAATAGTCCAAACTGTAGATCGTGAGATTAAGTGCTCATTTTTTTTCCTTCTTAAATCCTTTCTTTTTTTTTTTTGTTATTAGTATTCTATTGTGAAATCAGCAACGGCGCTCCCACTAAAGTACATCACGCAAACAGGACCAAAATAAAAAAACCAATTGGATCAGTTTTTTTTTTTCTTCATCTTCTTCTCGCATCTTAATCTATGGGCTCAATGGAGTAAATAGGATAACACACTCCAGAAAGTTTCGGAATAATCCAAGTTAGATGCAATTGCATTCGTTAAAGGTGAGAACTTCCATGGGATTTTCCCTGACTTTCCCTGACCAAAAAAAAACAACTTTCATTGACTTCCCCCCGACCAATCAATTTTTTCCTTCTAGCATACTTTAGTACATGTAGGCCTACTTCCCTGACAGTAATTCAATTTTCCATAACTTTTCCAGACCTAAATATAAATCTTTCTAAACTTTCCTGACTTCCCCAGACGGAAATTACATTTTTTTCCGACTTTTCCTGACATTACCCTGATACAGATTTCAATGCATCCATTCAAGCAATAATATCATCGATAGCTTAATTCACAAGTGGCGAATGAGCCAATTTGTCAAAAATTTAGAGATAATTGTACCAAAATGTGATCCTGCAAGTGTCCCTGATGACCCTTAAGGGCCAGTTGCACCAACAACAGTTAAGTGTTAACCCTGGGTTATTATGATCATGTGACTGATTTGGGCCAATGAAAATTCAGGAATTTAAAGAAAACTTAAGATTAACATTGGGTTAATGTTAACTATTGTTGGTGCAACTGGCCCTAAGTTAAACAAATTAAATTAACCGATAATAATTGTTAAAGTTACAGAAGTTAAGAGTGGCGAATATCCAACGAGGCTAGAAGTTAAGAAGGTACTATTCGTTAGCGTACCTTTTAAAAATTTCTTGGAAACCTGAATTTTTATTTCAAGACAAGTAGCGAATTTGACAATTTTTGTTCATTTTTTTGCATTCACTTTATTCAATATGGGTAAACTAATGGATGTGCACATGCGCTACTTCACACTTAATTTATTTCGCTTTCCTGCAAACTTAATCAAAGTCAAACTAGCGAATGTGCATTTTTAAGCTATTTCTTTCTCAAATGACTAAATTAATTTACTAATTTAATTATTTAACAAAAATGAGCATATTCCCTACATAATATATATGTTTTATCTATTCACCAAATTTCAGCCTTTTAAACATTTATTTTTTTCCCCCTGAAAACGCTATCACCTCAAAAACAACTTTTGGCTCATTCGCTACTTCTGAATTAAGCCATCGATACAATCCACCCCAACAGCACACACATAACATTTCCATTTTTTAATATTATTTATATTTTAGGTTTACGAGGAGAAAAAAAAAAGAAAATATCTTCAAGATATGAAGAAAAAAAAAACAAACCCAATTTTCATTTCTTTTTTAAATAAACAAGCTCAGGAGAGTGGAACGAAAATTGCACAATTTTCTTACAAAAAAACCCAAAATCTTATCTTATTTCTCTATCAAAAATAAAAAAACCACCCACTAAAATTCGCATATAATGTCAAAGTGCGCCCCAAAAATACATGAACAAACAGACAAACATAAATTTACATTTTATGCCAAAATGCCATTCACGAAGAAGAAAGGAGAAGAAGAAGCCGAGTGACCCCTATGACGTCACTATAGTCCAATCGATGAGTAACCCACGACGACGACGACGACAACAACACTACGACCATTTTCTCGTGCACAATCTCTTAATTAATTAAACGGACCAGGAACTAATTGGCGCAAGGTATAACGAAGCTGCTCACCTGCAGTTTAGCAATCAACAAAAATAATAAATAACAACAAATTCCATCGAGCAGAAAACAAAAAAGACGTTCGGGGCGGGTGACCACGCCCACCCGACGTCATGGCACAACTTCCGAACGAGCTCGTAGCATCAAATTTCATTGGAAAGTTGAAACAATTCTTCCAGTCCACTCTTTGATTAAACGGAGTACGCTACAGAATCTAGGTAAAGTTAGAAATCTTCACCAGTTCATTCTTTTCCAAATGGGATTACATTTCACTCGAATGTAGGACGTCTTTTTTTTCAACACGGTCCACTCTTTCGTTGAATAGTTACGAGTCTATATTTTAACCCTTTCGCTAAAAATCGGGGGAAAAAAAATTCGAATTCTAAAATGAAATTTTTTAAAAAAAAGAATTCCAAAATGGAATTGAAATAAGAAAATTCGAATTCTAAAATGGAATTGAAATAAAAAAAATTCGGAATTCTAAAATGGAATTGAAATAAAAAAAATTCGGAATTCTAAAATGGAATTGAAATAAAAAAAAATTCGGAATTCTAAAATGGAATTGAAATAAAAAAAGAATTCCAAAATGAAATTGAAATAAGAAAATTCGAATTCTAAACTGGAATTGAAAAAAAAATTCGAATTTCAAAATGGAATTGAAATAAAAAAAATAAGAATTCCGAAATGGAATTTTTTTTTTTTTAAAAAAATTCAAAATTTGGAATTGTGGAACGTGTTGCCGCGCCCCATTCTCCCGTGATGCACGGCGCAGCGCGTGCCATTCACGAATTCGAAAGAAAGAATGAAATGTTCCGAGGCATAAATAGAATAACGCACACATGGTCGAACATATAAAATGAATACGGCACAAATGTTGACAGCTGGTGTAATTTATATCGTTTATATTATGCAAATCCCACAAATCCATTTCAGGAAGTTGAGAAAAAAAATAAAAAATAAAAAAAATGCAAACTTTCAAAGCTTTTCGATGAAGTTCCATCCGATAAAAAAGTGATTTTGTGAGCCTCAATTTTTTTGTCAATAAAATTCGCTACTCTTATCTCTCTTGCATTAAATGTACGGACATCAAGTACATATTCATTGGATGAAAAATTGTGCATTGAAAAATATGAAAAATTATCATAATATGGAGTGTGATTGACAGGGCAAAATACCGCCCCCCCCCCTCCCTTCCCCAACTGATAGCATTATCGTCCCTGATAACACCACCCCTATGTATCCAAGGAAAAATAAATAAGAGATTTAAAATGTCAATTGATTTAAAACAAACTGGTCAAGTGTCCACCTGACCTTTACTGACCGAGACTTGACCACTCGACCCCCGACCTTAAACGCGTACAAACTCTAGGATGAAGAAAATTTATGAGAAAAACAATATGGCACCGGAACATGAATTATTGAAAAGCTAATATGAGCGAGTGGACATATTTAACGCTGGACCAATCGATAGTGGTCAGCTGCCGGCCAGTGGTCAAAACAAACGAGGATCCGCTCGCTCGCACATTTTCCAATGAATAATCGCATTTCATTTTCATGAAAAAAAACATTCAAAACCAAGTTTGTGAAATCCCTTGCCATGTCCAGGTAAAGCCACTGCACCCCGTCCAACGAGAGAATAAACAGGAAGGGAACCAGTTATTCCAGCAAAAACATGACGTATAGTATGTATAGGCCTACAACTTTCCGTTCAGTTCACTTTCTCGTTGAATGGGTTTTAGTTCGCCCTAAATTAAGGGCAATAAAAATATCCTTGTTCAACATAAGAATGAACCAAAAGTGGAATTGCTCGCTTACTCTGTAACTGCATTAACTGAGCTGTAATGCCACTGAAGTAACTAACCAAAATCAGGACATCCAGTTCGTTCACACGATGAACGGGCCTATTTGTGACTGGCTCAAACACGATTCAAAAAGGCCGTTCTTTACAACAAAAGAATGAACTGGAAACAAAAACAATTGAACTCATGGATTAGTCACTCCAGCATGGTCATTGCATGCATAGCAGCCTGTCTATAATTGTTAAGTCCACTCTTCTATTGAACAGGATTTTTGCAATCCATTTGATCTTTATAAACCTTCTCAACATAAGAATGAACTAGATAGTAAGCCATTAGGTTTTTATCAATTTATGGATTAGTCACTCCCGCATGGACATTGCATAGCAGCCTGTCCACTCTTTTAATGAACAGGACTTTTGCAAATCCATTTATCCTTTCTTAACCTTCTCAACATAAGAATGAACTAGTAAGCAACCCATCAATCTCATTAAACTTATGGATCAGTCACTCCTGCATGGACATGGCACGACAGTTTAGCCACGCGGTGAGCCCCATTGATGATTGGTTCCTTTCATTTCTCCCAGTTCACTCTCTCGTTGAACAGGATATAAGTCATAAAAAATACCTTCATTTGAAGAGCTAGCTGCGTTATTTGCTCACACACACACACGAAATGGTTCAATTGGAAAATCATAAGACAAAAAGTGTTAAAGATGTTTAAAGTGTTAAAAGGCGTCATTTATCTCCCGTCATGCATTTTACCCATTTCAACATTTTTTTTTTTTTTTTTTTGCACAAAAATATAATGAAAAACCAATTGTACTTTTCGCTTAGAAAATCCAATATTTTACCGTATATACTTAAAAAAAATGTAATAAATTGATGCAAAAAAACCCCCACATCTCAAACACATTCATTCTAAGTCATGAGCCATCGGCAGATGAGCCGGGCCATACAGGGCATCGATTATTCGTAAACAACATCTACAGTGGCTACTAATACGGCCAAAAAAAATGTAAAGATTGAAAAAGAAATGAAAAATCGAAAAAAATGAAAAATATTATTACCCTGTTACCGTTTGGTTACTGTGAAGGGGGGTCTAACTTCTCCGGGGGTAGAATTTTCGGTTTCTTTGTCCTTTTCGATTTGTCCCTTCATTCGTCGGGGTCGCGTGCCCACCGGTTACTCTGAACGTTGGAATTGTACGCAGACACAGGTTACCCAAAACCAAAACTATTTATTCCCAAACTGTACGCGGAATAATACAACGCGAAGGATTGCCCACACTTCAGGACTTGGGTAGCATTCCGTCTGGCCGATGCCAGAGTCAATCAAAGACTAACTTGGTCAGCCGTTTTTGGCTCAACAGCTAACCTTTGTTTATCCCCTCAGGGATAAACAAACGCAGACGGAAAACGAAACTATTTCAATTATGCAACTCATTAGCATAAAACGACGCTAATGAGTTGCCTGGGGCAGGGTCAAACCTCACAATACACATTGAGATTTTTCTCTCTAATGGGAATATGAGAAACTTAGTCTGCTATTTTAGGAATACCATATCAATTTATTTTGTACAATGTTAGTTAATCCTCTGCAATATAATTATTATTTTAGTCAGTCGAGCACGAAGCTAGTACGTGAAATTTTGAACAAAATAGGTAATAAATGCAGGTGCAACTCTTGAGCTTAAAAAGCATTAGAACGAAACAAATGACCTACGAGCGTATGCTATGGATAAATTGGATTTATATTTTTAAATGTATTATTTTAGTGTTTGTAGCTTGCACCACTAAAATGTTACACATACAATTGCAATGCTAGAAAACTAAATGAATATTGCATAGAAATGTAATGAAGCCAAAAAATAAATAGATGTGCTTATCTCAGTCACAAAAACACAGTTGCACATTTAGTTGTTACTCGTTAACTAATATGACATTGTAAATTGTTTCCGCTAGTGAAAAAAATACTGACTATTGCTGAATTTGTCTTGTATAAAAACTATACCTTCTAATAATCGTCTTTTTTATTCTTTCGTTTCAAAATAACTTGTAATGAAGGGAGAATTTTCCTTTAAAATTATTGAGGAGTTTATTCTAGTGGAAGTATTTCTCTCGTAATTGTTATGTAGTTAAATTTGAATTGTTCAAAATGTTAGTTCTTTTATTTGTAATAACTATACTGTTAGTGGAAGAATTTAATATTTAATTGTAATGTCAAGTATTATATTGAATAGTAAGTTATTTACATATTGGCTTGCAAACTGTTATAAAAAGTGAGTTGTTCAGCACTGTTAAAACAGATAAATGTATAATTGTTAACTTATAAAAAAACATCTATAAACCAATTACTTTCAAAATGTGTTAGTGTGAACTAGTCATATGTCAAACAAGCTAAATTTTAATGTAAGTTTCGTTGTTTAGTGATAAGCTTTTTGGCTTAACAATTATGATTGTTTACATGGTATACAAGACATGTCAGTGTTTACATTGGTATTAAATGTTCTAATAAAGGTGTTAAATGCTTTGTGTAGTATTTATTTTTCAGTCAGTCAATAAGAAATTTGTTTGTATACATTCTGAAGTCTTAGTGTTGATCCATTGAGAGTGTAGATAGCTCAATAGCAGTAGTTAGGTAGGACATAATTACTTTTGTAGATTTTGTCCCACATGAAAGGAATCATAACAAAAACCTTTAGTAATAACCATTTAGTAAATGTAGTAAGAAAATCTTTTTTTTATGACAAATTCAGGAACTAATTCCAGCATTTGTCACGATAAATCCATCTCTGTCATTGTTTATTATCAACTAATTAATGACTAATCAATTCATTCATTAATTAATATAAAAAGTTCAGCAGAATGCTGTTAATAGATGTCTGTAGGATTTTGCAATAAGCTTAAAAATTATGCCAAAAAGTGTCATTGCAAATTTGTTATGTATAAAATTAATTAAACTTCATTATGCGGAGTACATAATTATAATATTTTATAATGTTTATGAATATTATATTTCAAAATATGTTTTAAAATATACTGATATAAATATATTTTCCAAACATGTTTATGTATATAATCAAATATATCAAAACATACCTTAAATTAATACATCTATCTCATTATATTTTATAATACAAAAATAAATATAATCTATAAAATATATTAATTATTATATATTTTAAAACATACTTTATTATATGAAAATTAAAAATATATATTTGGCAACACATATTAAAATATGTTAACAAATAAATCGCAAAACATATCGTTTATCCATAATATATTTTGAAATATATTCAATTTTCGTGTGGGTAACGACAAATGTTGTTGCTCTTATACCACCATGGTAACCACATTGTTTACAATTGATTATAAAAAGTTGATTGTGTTATTGAACAAATAGAACAGCAATGAATTCTTTGTAAAGAAGGACATGCATGATCCTTATTTGGAAATGGAACTAAAGTTTTTTCATGTTCCGCCAAGATCATCATAACAAACAAAATACATGGTTTTGTCACCATGGTAACCACATGGCTTAGTTTCAAAACTTTATGTTATATCCAGTAGATACAGAATTTAGAAGTGCAAGTTTAGTCATTTGATTATCTATTAAGCTTTCACAAAAATGGCAACTGGATTTAATTGCTTAAAATCGTTTTATTATTATTTTTACCTTTGTGGTATTAATGTTTTTCCGAAAGGAGAGGAACCTGGAATGCCTTTCAAAATTATACGTGTTATTTCAAATGCATTTTGCAACTTGATAATCCCTATGCACATTTTCACTTTGGCCATATCAAATATAAGGTGTCTTGTAGTTACTGATCTGGAAGATACATTTGAGATTTTTACCCGAGGAATTCCTCTGCTTACGCAGGTTAATCTAATTTGCTTTTATTCTATTTATTGCTTAACAAATAAAAACAAAGAATCTCTTAAAATTCTGTATTCTTACTTTAAATCTCTGGATTGGCCAGTTCATGTTGAATATTCCTTGCATTCGTATGCTAAGTCTTTCTGGAAACTGTATTTCTTCAGTGCTTTTTGTAACTTTTGTTGGCTTCTCTTTGAATTGGTTGTGAAGTTTATGTTAAGGCAAGACTTTTATCAATTTACTATTAGTTGTTTGCATCATACATTTCCTGTATATTATGCAGCTCTGACCATTGCATATGCTAACAATTACAATGCTGTCTTACACTCATGTAATGTTTTTCTAATTCATGTTTGCACTGATCTGAAAATGAAAATGATCTCTACCAATGCATTCCAAGTTCGTTTTAAGGTTCACAAAACTCTTAGAAAATACTGTGAAATAAGCAAAGTCATTTCTTTAATGAATTCAACTTTCTCAAATGTACTAATTGTAACTAGTATTGCTATGCTATTTACAAATGCCTACCTCGCCTTTGCAATTGAATTGATGACCAGGCAAAGTGATTATGGAGTTGTGGGCCTAATTATTATCTCACCAATGTTGCCATTTTATAGTTGTATTGAAACCCTTCTGTATTTAATTCGTGCATTGATTTCCTCAGCAAAACTAACAATTGTTGTAAGTTTATATTTTGTGAAATATCATTATAAATGATGGATTATTTTTCTAAGATTTATTATAATTGTAGTCAAAAAAGATTCTCTTCTTGGTCAGCAAACCATTTGTTTTTGAAGTCAAGAAAGAGGCAATATCCCCTAAGTATTTGCTTGTATGCTTATATTGACAAGAATTTAACATACATGATTTGATTGGCCAATCACAATAATATTAATTGTTTAATACTAATTTGTCTTTATTTGCCATAGAAAAGGATAAATCAATTGATTTTTGTGTCAATTTCTACTCACCTTGACTCTGGATTAATGCTAGGATGTTTAACAGAAATTGATGGTTCATTTTTACTGGATGTATGTTCTTATTAACATATGCCTTAAAATGCAACAATGAAATTATCTTTATTGAGTATTTAATATTTCTCATATTTGTTCTAGTTTCTACTTATCTTCTGGGATATAATCACCTTGTTCTACTGTAAAGCTATTGGAGTTAATAATTTGTTTTAAAAAAATATTTAAGTAAGGATACAGGTGGAGGCAATTGCTCACCTTAACCAGTGAAAATTTCATCCCTTTACCTGTAGAATATTGCCCGATCCTACCTTTATCATGAAATTGCCCCTCCTTACTCTTATCCAAATTCTTTATTCACTTGTGATTTTTTTCACCAATGTAATATGATAAATTTTCAAAATACAAAGTAATGTACTACTATACTTAATTTTGAATTTAAATGTGATGCTTTTAATTTTAAATAATTAAGTTTAATCTTGAAACAATTACTATATAATGTATTATTATATGTATTACACGGTAAAGCAAACTTAAGCATGCACACCAGTTCTGCAAAGCTGGAAGAAACAATTTGGTGAACAATCAACATGTTACTAGCAAAATGTGAACATTTTTGAAATTATATAGTTATTAGAAATTTAAAAAAATGCTAATCTTGATTTTTGCATTAATTAAACTAATTATGAAAAAAGCACTGAGTACTTGGTGATATATAAAAAACCACTCAATTGAAGCCAATTCTAAAATGTTTCTGACCTAGACTGGGCACCTATTAATATTTTTAATCATTTGTTTTTAGTTGTCTTCAGTATTGCCTTAAATCAGTTACCTACTAACAATAAATGATTGTGAAGTATTTAGCTAAGATTGCATCAGCTACAAGAATTCTAGCAAAGAATGTTTTCGTGAAAAGTTAGCATTTGTTTTTATTATATATATATTGTTAATTAACAATATTTTGTGTAATTTCCAATATATCTTTGATATTGTCAGATAATGATAGATGGTATCAATATGTTGATTTGGTATTTAATGTTAAATGTATTTAAAATCCTTATAAAGTGTCTCTCCTCACGATAAGTTGTTTTTAATTAAATAAGCAACAAAACGATCATAAGAAAGTGAAATTAAAATATTTACAAAACTTACATATATATATAGGCCCTATAAAAATAATGTTAGTCATAGACATTAAAAACAGACATGTTGAGGATCTCCACTCTAGTGGGAATATAAGTAACTATTTCAGCCACTTGTGGAATCCCATATCAATTTATTTTGTACATTATTAGTTAATTCTGTGCAATATAAGTTTTATTTACGCCAGTCGAGCACGAGGCTAGCATCTGTTCACATTCTCATATCATCTTTTTTTTCTTTCGTTTCAAAGTAACTTGTAAAGAGCTGAGAATTTTCCTTTAATATTATTAAAGAGTTTACTCTATTAGAAGTATTTCTCTCGTAATCCTTATATTGTTAAATTAGAATTGTTGTCATGGCTGAATTCTTGTATTAGTTTTTGCTTCTGTTAGTAGTAGAGTTTGATATTGAATTGTATTGTCAAGTATTATATTACATACTAAGTTCTTTATTTATTGGTTTGCAAACTGTTAATAAAAGTTAGTTGTTAAACACCGTTACAGATTAATGCACAGTTTTTAACTTATACAAAAGTATCTATGTAACCAATTACTTTTAAATAGTATATTTATGTATTAGTATGGGACTAGTTAGAAATCAAACAAGGTACATTCCAATGTTAGTTTTATTATTATGTGATTTTGTTATTTTTTGATTCGTTGCATAACAAAATAAAAGTATTGCAAGACGTTAAATTGTTATCATCACACAAGTGGCAATGAAACCTCTTGTCGAGAAACTTTTCTGGAGTTTAGTTTTGTTTGCGAGGGTGCAGTCATGATTTGGTACAGAAAGGGTTGGTTAGATGTAGCTTGTAGCAAGTAGCATGTAGTCTTGTGGCAGCTCTTTACTAAGGATTTAAGAATTTCTAAGTAAACATCAAGGGAATTCCTCCAAGGGATGCTGGGGCAATTCTGTAGTACTAGCACAAGCCTGAATATGACAAGTGGCAAACAACACTTTAGAAGGAGTTTTAATTGTCAAGTGGATTGGCTAGTAAACATAAAACAGCATTCACATTCAAGGTACTTGGACTCAGATTAGAGGACCTTAAAAGATTATCACTGTCAGGCTAATACACCCTCTGCTGATTTTGGACTGTTTTATACACTACTTTTTGAAAGGAAATGACATATCGGGATGTGGTGGTAAATGGTGTTGGTAATTAGGAAGTGGTAAAGAAAACCACATTATTGGAAAATCATGTCTACAATAAGTATGATAAATCTAGAAATTTATTTTTAAAGTAGATTGAATTGATGGCTTCAGAATTTACAAAAATCAGGGGCTTGTACACTTTAAAAGTGACATGTCTAATAAGACACAAAAAGGATGAATATAAGGCGTTATAACAGACTTTTTCTAACCCTTATTTTAAGTCACATTCTTGCGACTACAAAATTTTTTTTAGTCACATCTTGCAACTTTTTAGTTGCAAGATGTGACTAAAAAATTTTTTTTAGTCGCAAGATTGTGACTTAAAATAGGGGTCAGAAAAAGTCATGTCTTTTAGACACCTACTTTTTACAGTGTAGTTAATATGTATACATCTATTCATTACAATTCTATTGCACTGATTTTCTTGCTATAGTTAATATTCTACATTTAGGTATCATTAACCTGGAACCTGGAAATGTCAGTGAAATCAATAGTCTGGAAATGTCAGAGAAATTTAATCTGTGTCTGGAAAATCTAAATAAAATGGAAAATTAGGCACTATTGGTAATTTTTTTTAAGCAAATTTTTGAATATTTTTGAGCATAAAAGTCACCAGTGGCGCCATTTTCTGTCATTTTTTTGCTGTAATGTTCAAAAGCCTTTAAATTTTTGCCTGCAGGCCATGAAAAATATTTTTGGGTTGAAAAAAAAAGATTTGTGTGTGTGGCCCAGGGTACACTGTAAAAAGTGACATGTCTAATAAGACACAAAAAGGATGAATATAAGGCGTTATAACAGACTATTTTTGACCCCTATTTTAAGTCACATTCTTGCGACTAAAAAATTTTTTTTAGTCACATCTTGTAACTTAAAAGTTGCAAAATGTGACTAAAAAAATTTTTTTAGTCTCAAAATTGTGACTTAAAATAGGGGTCAGAAAAAGTCATGTCTTTAAGACACCTACTTTTTACAGTGTAGTTACCAAATATTGCCTTTTTAATCGCATGTGTCAGTAAAAATGAGTTAAAAATCACTTTCGTTTGGTCTGAAAACTTGACTGGAAAACCTGGAAATGTCAGGGGAATTTATTACTTGTTTTGGCCAGACACCCTGATTTAAAGGGAAGTAATTTAATGTAGGCCTAATCAAAAATGTGCTTGCCATTTAATTGGACATAGAATACATTTTTAATCAGGTTATCATAAATAGTTGTTAAATAAATAGTTGTTACTGTCTTATGATGCCATAGGCACAATTAACATTTATGAGGATGTTAGAATATTCAGTACTTTGTTCACGTTTTTAAACACTATTTTTTTGCTGATAAATGTTTACAGAAATTTTAATCATGAAAAACTTAAAGAGTTGTTATTCATATCAGTGATGTGAGTTTACTAATAAGACAGTATTGGAATTTTTAACTGGAATGCAAGCTGTAAGTTCTTACAAAATTTGTAGAAGTTAACTATTGATTTTAAATTAGTTTTTATTTTCACAAAAAAAGTATTTTGAGCTATATATTGGGAATACCTTGCGTGCATGCAGGTCAAAACGGATATTTTCATACTGTTAACAGATGTGCTATCCATCCTGTTATTGAACAAATTGAACAACAGTAATGAATTCTTCTTCTTTGTAATGAAGGACATTAGCCTTATTTGGAAATGTATGTGAAGTTTTTTCACCTTTTACAAACACCATCATAACAAATGTTATTTACTGTTTTGCCACCATGGTAACCACATGGCTTATAATTGAGTTTCAAAATGTCATGTTACATTTTGTAGATACAGAATTTAAAAGTGCAAGTTTGGTTATTTGATTTTCTATCAAGCTTTTGCGAAAATGGCAACTAGAATTAATTGCTTAAAATCTTTTTATCATTATTTTTACCTTTGTGGTATAAATGTTTTTCCGAAAGGAGAGGAACCTGGAATGCCTTTGAAAATTATATATGTTATTTCAAATGCATTTTACAACTTGACAATCCCTGTGCACATTTTCATTTTGGCTGTAATAAATATAAAGTATCTTTTAGTTACTGATCTGAAAGATACATATGACATGTCTTCTGATCTGGATGATAAATATGACTGGTTTACCCGAGGAATTCCTCGGCTTTCGCAGGTTATTCTAATTTGCTTTTATACTATTTATTGCTTAACAAGCAAAAACAAAAAAGCTTTTAAAATTCTTTATTCTTACTTTAAATCTGTGGATTTGCCAGTTAATGTTGAACATTCTTTGCACTCATATGCTAAATCTTTCTGGATACTGTATTTCTTGAGTGTTTTTTTAAAATGGTGCTGGTTTCTCTTTATATTGAGTATGACATTTCTGGTTATTATGGAATATTTTAACGTAATTGATTTTTATCTGGAATATGTGTTTCCTTTATATTATGCAACTCTGGGCATTGCATATGCAAACAATTACAATGCTGTCTTACATTCATGTAATGTTTTTCTAATAAATGTTTGCAATAATCTGGAAATCAAAATAGTCACTGAAAATGCATTCCAAGTTCCTTTCAAAGTTCAAAAAACTCTTAGAAAATACTGTGAAATAAGCAA